>OVBE01001783.1:0-34328 GCA_900406425.1 Iberis pinnata | reverse complement strand
ACCGAAAAAACCGAACCGAAACCGAACCGATATCCACATTGAACACCCCTACGTATATATACCACATTACCACTATTCTACATATGTATATATTGTTAATTACTATCGCATAGCAAGTTTTAACTTCGATCATATTTTTGCCTTTTTACAAATATGCACCTTCGAAGTCAAGTAAGTAATCAGAACATAAACAAGATTCATCCCTATTGATAAATCATGTGACAAAAACCTATAAGAACATTTGTTGTTCTAAATTCTTGAAACTTATCAATAAAGGTAGATCAATACGTAGAGGAACGTAAAAGATATGAAAAGATAAACATATTAGGCCAAATATACGTATCGTATATTTAGGGATATTTGTAATGTATTGTTAAGAATATTTTCATATCTTTGTTGCATATATATTCACAAGTAATTAAGTTAGACAGGGGATTTGATTGTAATATATATAGGTGATCGAAGTCAATAATACAACAACGATTTTTTTCTCATAAACTCTCTTGTTTGACATGGTATCAGAGCAAGATCTAAAATCTTAGATTTGGCTGTTGTTCCTTACTGAAATCTCATAAAAGTTTGTTCTTTTCTTATTCTTTGGCGTTGCTTTCACGTGATGGGAGACAAAGTTGATATATCCGGTGGTTCCGGAGGTGCTAAAGAAAAGAGTATGATGTCGGCGTATTCAATGTATTCGTCTAATAATCCCGGTTCTATGATCACCTCTGTTCAGTTAAAAGGTGATAATTATAATGAGTGGGAAACCGAGATGATGAACGCACTTCAAGCAAAGATGAAGATGGGTTTCATTGATGGGTCATTTAAAGAAACCTACAGAAGGACATGGGGATCTGGAGGCTTGGCTTAGTGTCAATTCCATGATTGTTAGTTGGATGAGAATGTCGATTGAACCTAGGGTCAGATCGAATGTAACATTCATCACCGATGCGCTAAAGTTGTTGGAGAATCTAAAAGAGAGGTTCTCTGTAGGCAACAAGGTGTGTTTTCATCAGTTGATGGGAAAACTTGCTTCATGTAAGAAAGATGAAGACTATGTGATTGATTATTATAGACGTCTTGCCAAGATGTGGGAAGATCTGCAGACCTATAAACCACCTCCAACATGTACGTGTGGTGCAGCAAGTGCTTATGAAAAATAAAAGGAAGAAGAACGAGTACACCAATTTTTGATGAGACTAGATGAATTAAGGTTTTGGACACATTGTAACAACAATAATCGAAGTTGACACTTTACCCGATCTAGGTAAAGTCTACAAAAAAGTGAATAGGGAAGAAGACCGACTTAATGCAGCAAAAAGTCGAGAGCAACAAACAAAGGCGTTCAATTTTGAAGCAAAGCGGGAATTGTTTCTAGATCAGAAAAGTGCATAGAGTGCATGGAAGAATCGTGTATGCGGTCATTGTGGTAGGTCCGGGCATGAAAAAGGCGCTTGCTGGCAGTTTTTCGAGTATCCAGAGTGGTTCACCGAGAGAGGAAACATAGGTGGTCGTGGACAGAATCGTGGTGGAGGACGATCTGGCGGAAGAGACTGTAACCAGCCGAGTGTTCCATATGCAACAAATTCGATCCCAACTCCTTCACTTTCATAACTGTTCCAAGAACAGTGGAATACCTTGATACAACTTCTCAATGCTAAGTCTGGTGGTGATAAATTGTAGGGTAAGAGTTTTGGTGATGTGATCCTTAATAGATGGGCGTCACATCACATGATCGGGTTTTTTTCCCTTCTTTATAAATTACAAGACACGCCTACTTGTACCATTGGTTTTTCATATGGTTCAAGTACTCTGTCTAGAATACAGGCGTGTTGGCTTTGTTTAAAACAATTTTGCTACACGATGTGCTATATGTGCCGTATCTACACTGCACATTAATCTCTGTTTCGAAACTGTTAAACCAGTCAAACTGTGTTGCTTATCTTAGCGATACTCTATGTGTCTTGTAGGACCGTTTTTCGAGGAAGCTGATTGGAGCAGGTGAGGAACATGATGGGTGTATTAAGTTAAGGATGTGAAACGTGTGAGTGTGAACAAGGATGTGAAGAGTAATGACATAGTTTTTTTGGCACAAAGGGTTTGGGCATCCATCTTTTTTGGTTTTGTCTTCACTTTCATGGTTGTCCGGTGTTTCTAGTTTAGATAGTTCAAACTCTTGTGATATTTGTTTTCGGGCCCAAAAAAACAAGATTGTCATTTTTTGAAAGTTTTAATAAAGCTAGTGAAGTTTTTGAGATTATTCACACTGATGTATGGGACCATATCGAGTGGCTTCTTCCAATGGTTCAAAGTATTCCTTGACCATCTTAGATGACCATACACGAAAATTTTAGGTGTTTCTCTAGTTAGAAAAATCTCAAGTAAAACAAACTTTAGAACACTTCTTTGCTTATGTGGAACGACAATTCGAAAAGAAAGTGAAGAAGGTACAAAGTGAAAATGGGTCCGAGTTTATGAGCTTCTCTAGTTATTTTTGAGAAAATGGTGTGGTGCATCAGACTTTTTGTGTAGGAACACCCGGAAAAAATGGCAGGGTTGAAAGGAAGCATCGTCATCTGCTTAATGTTGCTCGGTCTCTTCTGTTTCAAGCACATATGCCTGTGCTGTTTTGGGGAGAAGTAGTTCTAGTCGTAGCTCACATGATAATAAAATCTGACTTGTGTCTTGCAAGGATGGTGTCCTCACGAGCTGCTGTTTGGGTCACCTCTGAATTATGGTGAGCTCTACGTTTTTGGTTCTCTTTATCACGCACACAAACAACTGCGCGACAAAGACAAGTTTGCTGGTCGAAGTCGGAAATGTGTTTTCATCGGGTATCCTTATGGAAAAAGGGGCTAGAGGTTATATGATCTTGACACTGGTGAATCTTTTGTTTCAGAGACGCCGTGTTTGATGAGCTGCAGTTTCCTTTCTATTATACTCAAACGGCGAGTCCTAACGATACTCATGTATTTGACATGTCCCACATGTTTGTTGATGAAGACAATTGTGATGGTTTGAGTGGTGTTTCCATCGTGATCTTCAGCTTGATTCGCACTCTGTTATAGCTCCTATCGAGACTGCACCTATCGTGACAAACCCCAATGTTTCTCCGACTTTAGTTGAGACTGAGCCTGACGACGCTGCTACCAGTGTTGTTCCTGAGTGTCTCTCTTGAAGTTTCGGTTGCGTCTCCTACATGGAAGATTCACAAAGTGCATCAACCTCTGCTCAAGTGATAGACTCAGGTTTTAATCTTAATTCTACACTGCAGAGAACAAATCTTTATAGTATAGATAGGGTCGATTTCCCACAGAGACCAGATTGTGCAACTCTTAGTTAAACATTCGTTTCTAGCTAAGACGATAATAAGAAAGATTGTTTGATTCAAAGAAATTATAAAAGGACAGTAATTTAAACGGTTGTAAGCAATTAGAGAAAACTCTAGGTGTTAGAGAATTCCACACGTGATCAGGTTTTAAGTTCAGGTTGACATGCAAGATTTATTAATGAAAGTAGTTCTAAACTCAAAAGAAAAAGATAGACTAATCTCCTCCCGAAGTATTAGACTGCTATAATCAAATTACCAAATACAAACTTCCAACGTATTTAAAAATTCAATCATGCAATGATTTCAGATTTGATATGTTCATAAGCATCAAAGAAAATACTTCCGCAAGTAGAGACACTTACTCATCTAGACTAGGTCAATTTTCTAAACCAAATCCCTTTGTATTTATTAACCTAATATCATGAACTAGGTGATCAGGCTAATTCAAGCAATGATAACATATCTAGACTAAGTACCTAACAATTCAAATTCATTATGTCAAACCTTAACTATCAAACCTGGTTTCCCTGGGATAAACCCTACCACCTAACAAGGTGACTACTCAGACATGACCAAACAATCAACAATCATCATTAAATGAAAACACATAAATGAAAATTCGAATTGTATTAAAAGTATAAGACAGAGTTTCAGAATTTTTCTCCAGATACAAGGTTGAAAATCTCTTATCTCTGAAAAAGCTTTGAATTCTCAAAAGTAATTAAAATCAAATGTTTGTATATCTCTCCTAAAAACTAAGCCTAAGGCTTTTATATTGATCTAATAAAATAAGAAAAACCTAATCCAATAAGAAAAAATCTTGATAGGTCTTGAGGATGAATGCGTCTTTTTGCTTGAATTCATTCTTTCTCGTGTAAAGGGATCGATAGATCCATGCTTGGATCGATCGATCTGTGCTCGAAAAGGGATCGGTCGATCTTGTGTAGATTGATCGATCTAAAAATCCGTAGGTTCTCCAGGAGCTTGGATCGACCGATCTCCTCAATGAAATGACTGGATCAAATATGATTTAGCATGGATCGATCCTTCTATCTCAATTTGGCCAATTTGCACATGAATTCTTCTATAAATCATCATATTCGCTCCAGAACGTCCCAAACACCTAAATTCCTGAAAACATGCTAAAAACACAAGGAAAATACCGGAACAACACCAAATAGTAAATATAAATACCCACGAAAAAGTGTTAAAACCAAGAGATATCAACTCCCCCAAATTTAGATCTTTGCTTGTCCTCAAGTGAAGCAAGACCAAATCTTGAGAAGAGGTTTGAAAACTACATAGGAACTCTCAAAATCTCGGTAACCTTAATCCTAAACAACCTTTGTAGAATAAAGTGTTTACCACCACATAATCTAACCAACATACTTTCTACTCTAAATCCCAAATCAATCAAACTATCAAATCATAATAACCAGCTCATTAGATTCAACTAAGTTCAAATAGGTGCATTCTTACCTATGGGGTATCGATCAACGATCTAGAGTATCCGTCATTCAGGATTCCCATACCAATTCGAGCATCGAGCCACTTCAGATCCCGTCCTTTCCTTCTCATTTTCTCACTTCTTTACTCATTTTTTTCTTCTTCTTTTCTTTTTTTAGCAGACGGTTTTTCTGGGATTGATTCAAGATTTCTAGATTACGCTTTCAATCCTTTTTCTGTACCATTTTTTTATTGAAGGGAAGGAGAAAATGATCATAATTGTACTGAAATAACTGTTGGTTTTACAGAGAACTGAAGACAAAAATACCTAGCTCAAAGTATTCCAAAACCATAGATAAGAAAATTTGAGATCAATTTAAGTCATATCAAGGTAAAGCTAGCATCAAATCATCAACAATCCAAAAGACAAGAACTTTCAAAAGTATATCAATCAATTAATGGGGTTCTGAACCTAAACGCATTAGTTTATCTAAGTCAGTAGTCAAATGGAAATCAATTCTAAACTCACACTAGGCTAATAATCATCATGAATTTTGGTCATTGTTCATTCGACTCGACTAGACTCAACTAAATCAAAACCAAAATTTTTGAAAATTTTCACCAAAATGATGAAACATCCACAAAGACAGAAAACACAGTTAGTAGCTATAAACCCTCCCCCAAACTTAAATCACATCATCCCGATGTGAAAATAAATACAAGAGGAGGAAAGAGACCAAAACAATCCGAAAGATCATAAATGTGAGTTCAAATGTTAAAACTTACATGATCATCGATGGATCGATCGATCCATAGAAGGATCGATCGATCTATTATTACGTAAGGCTTCTGGCGTTTGGATTGACAGATCTGTTTCATCGTTTCTCCCTGAATGTTGATGGATCGATCAATCCATAGACAGATCGATCGATCTCTCACCTTGTGCAAATGATCATCCTTTAGGGATCAATCCATCCATATATGGATCGCTCGATCTAAACCTTCGACCAAATTGTTCTTTTCCTGATTTTCCTAATACACTTTTTGAACTGACAACTAAAATTTAATATGTTAGTCTCCTAAAGCTAAACTGACCCAAAACTAAAATTAAATACTAATCTAAAACACCGAATCAGTGGGTTGGCTCCCACTCAGCGCTTGTTTAACATCAAAAGCTTGACGGACATACCTCCTAGGCTGTAACTAAACACCAATAGATACCTTTTTGGAACCACCATAGTTTGAAATTTGCATCTTCAGAACCTTTCTCATAATCTCTTTTTCCCCTTTGTTCTTAAGATCTGAGGGAAAGAATGCCTAAAATTTGAAAAAGTTTTTGAGGTTCCTTTGCACTTTACCTTGTATTCAATTCCGTCTTTAACCAATGTTTGAGGAATCAAAATCAGATTGATGTCCTTGTTGATCTTCTTTGATTCCTCATGACCTTTGTGTTCAACTTTTGAGGAAAGCTTTGAAGTTTCTTTACTCTTCACTCTATACTTGATTCCATCTCTAATCGATGCTTGAGAATTCAAGATCGGCTGGGGATAGCCTTGATCTTTGTCAAGTTAATCTTACCCCTCTTTTTGATCCTAGGGGCTGCACTCTTGCTTAAGGGTTGAGCTTCTTCTTTCAAGACTTCAGGAAAAACCTCTTTAGTACTATACTTGGCTTGAGATTTCTATACTAATTTCTTTCTCTTCATCATGTTAATCTTAGAAGCATTGATGTTGGGTACTATCGGGTAATAGTAACCTTTCTTGATTTTAGTGAGATAGATGCGCTTTTTAGGCATATCTATCACAACTCCTAATGATGCTAGAAAAAGTCTTCCTAGAACCAACTGCACATCTGAATTTCCTTGAGTATCTATGACATGGAAGTCGAGCGGAATAACACAATCTCCGGCTTGCACCATCATATTAGAGATCAATGCATTTGAGGATATGACGGAGTTGTTAGCTAGTGTAAAAGCTAGCTCTGATGGTTTAATTTCTTTTAGTCCCAACTTTTCAGCAACAAACTTGGACATGAATTTAATGTTAGCTCCTATATCGCACAGTGAGTCCATAAAGATTACTCATTTGATCTTGACTGGAACTAAGAATTCGCCAGGATTTTATAGCTTTTGAAGTCTTCTTAGTCGGGTAATCTTGTTAGAAGCTTCATCATAGTATACTAGCTCTTCTTCAGAAGTTTCAGGCTCTTATGGGCATGTAATCTTGAGTTTAGCAAGTTAGTTGGAAATTTCAGCATACTACAGGTGGGATCGATCAATCCAGGTTGGGATCGATCGATTTCATCTTTTTTCGAGATCTAGTCAGATGGATCGATCGATCGCTTTTATCGGAGACACTTTTTTCACCTGGATTGATCGATCCAAGTATGTGTATCGATCGATCTGCTGTTTCTAAACTTTTACGGATGATTGGATTGATCGATCTCTTTACATGCATCATTTATGGACATTATGAAATCTGCAGATTCTTCAGACTCATCATTCTTCTTTCAAGTACCCGAATTTATGACTTTGCAGTAGCCTTTTGGGTTATCTTCCACTTTCCCAGGAAGAACACCAGCTTGTCTCTTTACTGCTTCTGAGGTTTGAGCCACTTGCAAATCTAGTTTCTTCACATGATTTGAGAATGACTAAAACTTTTTGTTCAAATCATTATACATGTTGTCAATCTTTACATTCAAGTTCTTTTCATAACTTTCCTGGTTTTCTAGGATTTTATCTTGTTGTCTTGAGGTGAATTAGCTTGTTTTGAGAGGTCATTTGGAACCCTCCTGATTTTGAGTTCTGCACAAAACTCCTATTCTGGTTCCCTTAGAAACCACTTCCACCTGAATTCTGACCTAATGTTTGTCCGAATTATTGCACAAAGCTCTGCGATTGGTTTGGATACACTTGGTCTTGTGGATTAGCAACATTAGTACTCCTCCAAGAGAGACCTTTATTGAAGCCTTGATTGTACATTTCTGTCCCTGGCTATTAATATAGCTCACTTCCTCTATATTCTCAGGTTCTTTAACAGCAAGACAGTCAGTCCCTATCTTCTCCACATCCTCAGCGAAACTGACATGTTTCTCACTTTGCTTCTTTAGAAGTTGAGTGAGGAGTCCTTTCACCTCAGTAAGATCAGAAGATTCAAGAACTGGATGATCTTACTCTTTGATCATAATCTGGGCAGTTATTGCTATTACTCTGAGCTAGATTATCTATCAACTGGTAAGCTTTATTCACATGCTTGGTCATGAAGTCACCATTACTAGTAGTATCAAGATATAGCCGATATCGCTGCTCTATACCCCTATAGAAGGTGTTGAGAAGACTTAACTTAGAGAGTATTGTTTGATAACTACAAAGAGAATTGATTTAGAAACCTGACCTAATTTATATGAATAAGTGTTTTACTTGCGAGAGTATTGTTTTAAATGCTTACAAACAATTGAATCTGATTTTTAATGCATGATCGAATTGTTTAAAAGACGGCGAGAGTTTGTCTCTGGCAATTCAAGCATAGGGTTTAATACTTTGAGAGGAAATTATTTTTTATTCGTTTTTCATGTTGAGAACTATTTTCTGTCCCAATCATGCATGTTAACTTGACTTTAAAGCTGAATACCTACAGATATCCCTAATGCATAGCGTTTTTTGTACTATCGTTTTAAATCGCTTTTACTATTTGTTTTGATTTTCTACAATCAACCTCTTAATTATTCTGATTTAGCTTGATTTGAAACTGAAACTAAACGTGTACTTTCTGGTCTCTGTGGATTCGATACCTATGCTTGCTACATTGAACTGTTCTCTGCAGTACTAGTTTAGGATTAAATTTTTAACCTATCAGAATTTTGGCGCCGTTTCCGGGGACCAATAGCGCATTTCTAGTTTTTTTTTAATTAAAATCTAGTCTAAATTTTTTTTTCCCAGTACTCATCTTGTTATTTTCTGCTGGTCTTTGTTTTACAGGTGTATGATCAGAAGATCTGACAAATCCTCTGAACTGTTAAACCTCAGTAACTCGGAACTTGCAAGGATAGAACGCTCAAACTGGAAAGCAAAGAAAGACGCTAACTCATCCATATCAATGGCTGGTAACGTTAATCAAATCATTCTGGTCGAACTCAAAGGTCAAGTCGATCCACTTGTAGTTGGACTCAACCAACTGATCAACCAACCGCAAGGTGGTGGTAACAGAAATCCAATGCCACAAGGCCAACAATGAACTAATAACAACCAAGCTCCACATGGAAATCTCAATCCCCAAGACGCTCAGAACATAGATGCAATGAACTTTATCTTGTATGGAGATCTGGAGAGAGTTAATCAGCTCAATGCTTAGCGCAATCCTCAGAACCATCCTCTTGTTGGTTCATACAACAATCCTCGAGCCTACTATGCTAACAGGAATCCCATCCTGCCCCCTAAACCTCAACGAAGGGAATACTAATTCCCTATCCAGCTTGTTATGATGATCTGTAACCACCAATTCAGTGGTTTACCCAATAAGCACCCAATGGATCATATTGACATTATTGAGGACATCTGCAGCACTATCAGACTCAATGGAGTTACCAATGATTTCATGTACTGCAACTTGTTCCGTCACTCTTTAGCTGAAAGAGCACTTCGCTGGTTGAAGTCTTTGCTTGCTGGATCCATTGTTACTTGGGAAGATTGCAAAGCCAAGTTCATCAATCAGTTCTTCACTACTACCAGGATTAACACTTTGAGAAACAAGATCTCTTCCTTTTCACAAAACTCTGTGGAATCATTCTATGAATCTTGGGAACGATTCAAAGAACTGCTTCGTGATTTTCTACACCATGGACTTTCAGATGTAAGTCTCCTTAATATCTTATATAGAGGAACTGAACAGAAATACCAGCTGTCCTTAGATACAGCTAGAGATGGAGACTTTATGCAGAAACCTGTTCCAAATGCTTATCGTTTGATAGAGAATCTAGCAGCCAACAATAACAATCATTGCCCATAATTTGATTGTCGAACCAAGGTTCCTGTAATGGCTGCTAACTCAGAAATCTCAGATCTGAAAGGGGAATTGAAAGGGTTATTTTATTGACTCAACTGCTTAAGAGTCAAAATCAGAAACATGTCAGTGCTGTAGACGATTCTGAAGCTGCTTGTTTTAGCATTCCAAGAACAAGAAACTGCTGTGGTTGAAGAAGAAGTAAGCTACATTAATAGCCAGGGTCAAAGGGTGTTCAAATAGGGATAAAATCCAGCCTTCAACAAGAACCACCTAAATCTTTCTTGGAGAAGCACCAATGTAGAGAATCCTCAAGACCAAACCTATCCAACTCAGCAGAAACGTTTGTGAAAAACTCTGGTACTCAATTTGATCAAAACTCAGGGAGAAATGGTTTCCAAGGAAATCAGAACAGGAACTTCGTGCCTAACTCTAATTCAGGCGGTTTCCCGTAAACCTCTCAACCTGTATTTCAACAAGTTCCTCAAACTCAAGCTCCCGAAGGAAATTTAGTTGAAATGATGTTTAAGCAACTTTTGGAAGGACAACAACAGTTTTAAAGGGTTATATAAGGAGATGTGAAGGAGCTGAATCAGAAATTTGAAGCATTGTCTACACATGTGAAGCTTGTAGATACTCAAGTTTCCTAAACTGCTGAAGCGATAAAGAGACCGGTTGGATTTTTTCCTGGGAAATCTGATTCTAATCCGAAGAATCAAGAGTTTGTGAATGCTATTGAGCTGAGAAGTGGTAGAACTCTACCCAATACTACTGGTAAGGATAAGTTAGTAGAAGGACTGGTTGAAGATTTGGGTGAATCTGTAAATGATTCAGAATTTTTGAAGTTAGAAAAAGATGCAGAAGAAAATGCACGATCGTGCAGACCGTTTCTAGCAAATCAGATCGATCGGGCAGTGCTAGCCCGATCGTGCAAACCGATCCAAAATTTTTAGGAACATATGATCGATCGGGCATACCTAGTGCCCGATCGGGCAGTTTTTTTGGGGAGTATTCTAAGGAAAATGCCCGATCGGGCACTCCTTTCCCGATCGAGCAAAAGGCCCCTGCTCCTAAAATTTCCGTTCTCCCTCCTTGAGTCTACAAACCTAAGGTTCCTTATCTGATGAAGCCTAAAACCTCCAGGAAAGACTTATAAGATGCTAAATGCAAGGATATGATCAAGTAATTGAGTGTTCGACTTCCATTCTCTGATGCTTGTCAAATGATCCCTTCTCTAAAGAAGTATGTGAAGAACATGGTTACAAGCAAGCTTACATTGGAAGAAGGTGCAATGATTATTACAGAGGAGTGTAGCTCAATTCTACAAAATAAAATGCCTAAGAAACTTGAAGATCTAGGTAGTTTTGTTATATGAGTTGAGATTGGAGATATCACCTTTGCCAGATCTCTCTGCGATTTGGGGTCTAGTGTAAATCTTATGCCTTTCTCTGTGGCTACGCGATTGGGAATGACTGACATAAAGGGTACAAGGATTTCATTGGTTCTTGCTGATTGTACGGTGAAGTATCCTGTTGGAGTTCTAGAGAACTTACCGGTTAAGATTGGAATCGCATATGTACCAACTGATTTCGTGATTCTTGAGCTTGGAGAAGAACCTAAAGATCCTTTGATATTGGGAAGACCTTTCTTGGCTACAGCTGGTGCAATGATAGATGTGAAGAAAGGCAAGATCGATATTCACTTTGGGGACATGGTTATGAAGTTCAACTTACAAGAGGTTCTGAAGAAACCATCCTTAAATGCTAAGTATTTTTGGGTCGATACCGTTGTTGAAGCTGTAAAGGGAGTGGCTGATGATTTCTTATTTGATGATCCCTTAGAGATTTCTTTGACTAACGCTATTGATGCTCATTTATATTTTAGTGATGATGTTACAGATCTTACCAGGATGCTTGATGCTAGTAGACGAATTGAGGAGATAACCGATTGTGTGGCATTAGTAGAGGCAGATGCCAAGCTTTCACCTAAAACGAACCATGTACCACTTGATGATCCATGGAGCAAGCTGAAAGCTCCAAAGTTGGAACTTAATACCCTCCCAGTAGAGCTCATGTACGCGTTTCCAGGTTCTAATTCCACATACCATGTGATTGTAAATGATGAATTGAACAATGTAGAAACTGCCTTACTTTTATGTCAGTTAAGAAAGTATCGTAGAGCTCTAGGCTATACTTTATATGATATCACAGGAATTTCACCAGATTTATGCATGAATAGGATCCATTTAGAAGATGAGTCTAAGAATTCTATAGAACATCAGAGACGTTTAAATCCTAACCTGATAGATGTTGTTAAGAAGGACATAATGAAACTTCTAGATGCAGGAGTCATTTACCCTATTTCAGATAGTACTTGAGTTAGCCTTGTGCATGTTTTTCCTAAGAAGGTGGGGGGGGGNGGGGGGGGGGGGGGGTATTACATTAGTCAAGAATGATAAGGATGAATTGATCCCAACTAGAACTGTTAAAGGTCATAGAATTTGCATTGACTATAGGAAATTGAATGCTGATACTCGCAAATATCATTTTCCTTTACCTTTAATTGACCAAATGCTTGAGAGATTGGCTAATCACCCTTACTATTGTTTCTTAGATGGTTATTCAGGTTTCTTTCTGATTCCTATCCACCCCGATGACCAAGAGAAGACGACATTCACATGTCCATTTGGTATCTATGCATATCGTAGAATGCCTTTTGGATTGTGCAATGCTCCAAAAACTTTTCAAAGATGCATGATGTCTATTTTCACTGATCTAATTGAAGACATCATGGAAGTATTCATGGACGAGTTCTCAGTCTATGAATCTTCTTTTGATGTATGTCTTGCTAATTTGTGCAGGGTCCTCCAGAGATGTGAGGAGAAACACTTGGTGCTTAATTGGGAGAAGTGTCATTTCATGGTGACCAATGGAATCGTGTTAGGACACAAAATCTCTGGGAAAGGTATAGAGGTTGATAGAACTAAGATTGATGTTATGACTAACTTGCAAGCACCCAAGTCTGTAAAAGACGTTGGTAGCTTTTTAGGACATGCAGGAACGCTAGATGGAGCTCAATGCAATTATGCAACCACTGAGAAGGACTTACTAGCAATAGTCTTTTCTTTTGAGAAGTTCAGATCCTATCTAGTAGGATCCAAAGTAGTATTCCATACCGATCATGCGGTTTTGAGGTATCTCCTGAACAAAAAGGATGTTAAACCCAGATTACTGCGTTGGATTTTGCTTTTACAGGAATTTGACTTGGAGATAAAGGATAAACGAGGAATAGAGAATGGAGTTGCAAACCATTTATCCAGATTAAGATTGGAAGATGAGGTTCCAATTGATGATAGCCTCCATGAGGAGTATATCTATTCTATTAGCACTAGAGTGGATGAGAACCCTTCTATCCCTAAACTCTCTAAATCTGCAGNGGATGTCAGACATTACTATTGGGATGAGCCTTATCTTTACAAGCTATGTTCAGATGGGATGTTCCGGAGATGTCTGCCTGAGGAGGAGATTCAGAATATCTTATACCATTGCTATGGTTCTGACTATGCTGGTCACTTTGCTACATTCAAGACTGTTTTTAAGGTGCTTCAAGCAGGTTTCTGGTGGCCTACAATGTTCAAGGATGTTCATGCTTACATCGCTTGTTGTGATTCATGCCAAAGACAGGGAAACATCTCAAAACGCAATGAGATGCCTCAAAACTTCATCTTAGAAGTAGAGGTTTTTGATATATGGGGAATTGACTTCATGGGTCTTTTCCCTATGTCTCATAAGAATCTCTATATTTGTGTGTCTGTTGATTATGTTTCTAAGTGGGTTGAAGCGATTGCTAGCCCCACTAATTATTCTAAGGTTGTCCTAAAGATGTTTAAATCTGTGATTTTTCCCAGGTTTGGAGTACCTAGAATAGTCATCAGTGATGGAGGCTCTCATTTCATAAATAGAGTCTTTGATGGTTTACTTAAGAAGTATGGAGTCAAACACAAATTGGTTACACCATATCATCCTCAAACTAGTGGTCTAGTAAAAGTTTCTAACAGGGAGATCAAAGCCATCTTGCAGAAAACGGTGAATGGGTCCCGAAAGGATTCGTCTTTGAAGCTAGATGATGCTCTTTGGGCTTACAGAACAACATTCAAGACTCCCTTACAACTCCTTTCAATCTAGTTTATGGAAAAACTTATCATCTACCTGTAAAACTGGAGCAAAAAGCTGCTTGGGCTGTCAAGTTGCTGAACTTTGACATGAAGACCGCAGGAGAACGACTTCTAATTCAACTCCATAAGTTAAAAGAAGTTCGACACATAGCTTATGAGAACTCAAGGATTTACAAAGAAAGGACTAAAGCTGCTCATGACAAGAAGATCATCCCAAGAGACTTTCAACCAGGTGATCAGGTGTTGCTCTATAACTCTCGCCTGAAGCTGTTCCTTGGTAAGTTGAAATCTAGATGGTCTGCACCGTTTACGGTCAAGGAAGTGAGATTATATGGTGCGGTTGTTCTATTTGATCTTCAAGGTGGTGAGTTCGTTGTGAACGGTCAAAAGATGAAGCCTTATCTAGCTACTTTAGAGCTTACATAGGTAACTGGCATATCTCTTGTTGATCCTACCTCCAATTAGAGGTAAGTACCGTCAAGCTATTGACGTTAAATAAGCGCTGAGTGGGAGGCAACCCACTGTTTTTGTATTTTAGTTTAGTTACTTATAGGATTGAGTCAGTCCCAATATTATTTACTAACTTACTAACTTTCAGTTTTGAGTTCTATGAGATTCAAGAAACAATCGGTACCTTAACATTTCAGAAAAAATGAGTTTTTTCCCTGACCAATCTGCCCGATCGAGCAACACATGTGCCCTATCGGACACTTCTCCCTAGAATTTTTGGTCTTTCGAGATCGATCGGGCAAACGTTTTTGAAGATTTGGTCCGGGAAAAGTGATCGATCGGGCAACATATGTGCCCGATCGGGCATTTTTCCTTGGACTTTTTTGCACAAATTGCCCGATCGGGCACTCCCTCCGTTAACCGGGTACCAACTTAATTTTAACTGGATTTTCGAACTTCAACCGGATTTGATTCGATTTAACCGATTTTTATCCCCTTTTCTTCCCCATTTCGTGAAAACTACCCTAAATCACCATTGTTTTTTTTCTCAATCACCATTTTTTCTCTCTCAAATCACCCACTCTCTCACTCCTTCGAATCTCACCATTTTTTGACGTTTTGGACTCTAATCTACTTGATTTTTCGTGCTTAATCCGATTCTAACATCCTTTAATCAATTCATCAAGGTATTTTTGAGATTTATCTTTTTTTCATTCCAAAAATTAGGGTTTGATTTGGGTATTTTTGAATGTTTCAATTTTAGGTTTGGAATTGATACCTAGGATGCCTTACTACTCTCTTTGATGCTTATTTGGATGATGCATGTGGATTTGTTGAGATTGGGTTTAGATTTTTGGTTTTTGGGGTACCATTCCCCGTGGTCGCTTTGTTTTGAAAAATGCAAAGATGACCTTGATCCGCAACCCAGCTATCCGTCTAGTGGCCAAGATTCTAAGTGTTGTTTTCTATGGTAAAGAAGAGGTTGATTCCCTTAGGAACCAGGAGCTGGAGTTTATTCATTATGCTATTAGCCGTTTCACCTTGGAGGCTTATGTGACAATCCAAGAATGTCACACCCATGATGCCAACCTTGGTTGGTTGTTCGCTCAAGTTTTGGATGAGAAGAAGTTTGTGGCTTTGAGAAACCCGACAAGGTCCGAGATGATGGGTAGTTTGATTACCCCGCTGTTACAAGCTGTTGAAATTCCACTTCACCTTTTTCCTCGGGAGCCAGGTACTAACTCGGTTGATGAGAAGTATATTGCTAACACTAAGTGGTTTGCTAAGTTTAGGGACTATATATTTGAGAACATGGAGGGGCAGATTTGTGAGATCCATTTGCCGAAACCCGAGTTGACCAACATCACTTCATTCGCCAATGTTCAGTTCCTACTAGGTGTTGAGCATTTCAACCGACCTCCCACTACCGGTCCTAAAGGTCCACGAGCTTCCGGAAGATGTTGTCTCAACTAGAGACATCCTCGAGCCCCGAGCCATGATGATGATGAGATACCAGCTGATGTTCCTGAGTTTCCAGACATTGAAGAGATTCCTGAGTACATCCTTCCGCCGGTTCGAGATGATATGACTCAGGTTGAGCAGATTGCATGGCTTATGGATTCACAGTAGCAGAACAACAAGTTGATGAGGGACAATAACAGTTTGATGCGGAGGATTATGAGGACTGTTTCCAGCTGTTTCTGACCATCGAGATGTCACATCGATGATGAGAGGGAACATGATGAGGATGTTGAGCAGCACGATGTTGGTGAAGGATATAGCTTTCATTTGGTATTTTGTTAAAAATGATGAATTTTTAAAAATTTTCGTTTTGAATTCGCTGAGTCTTATAGAGTCGAAGGAACCATGATCAAAATCAATGATGATAATTAATCAAGTATGGGTATGGTTTTCGATCTCTCTAGATTACTAATTTAGATTAATTGCTTAGATTAGGATTGGAACCCCATTACTGATTGCTTGTTTCTGAAAGTTCTGGTCTTTTGAGTTATTGATGATTTGATGCTAGCTCTGCCGTGATAGGAATTAAATCTGAATTAGAATTATTTTTGCTTATGGTGTTGATATAATCTGAGTATTAGGTACTTTACTCTTCAGTGTTTTGTAAAACCGACAAGTTATTCTAGTATGGTCCGGGTCCTTTCTCTCTATCCCTTTAGAAAATTAAAAAAACCAGTTTAGAAAAATTGTTGAAAGCGTGACCTAAAGTCCGCAGTCTTTGTCGGGCTGCTATAAAAAGCAGTAAGAAATAAAATAAAAAAACACAGAAAAGTGCGAACTATTCTTAATAAAAAAAGAGAAAAGAAAAACGCAGAAAAGTGCGAAATTAAAGAAAAAAAAGAAGTGAGAAAGGGAGAAAAATGATCAAGACTGGAAGTCGGTTGATGCTCTGTTTGGTATGAGCATTTCGACAGAAGAGGTACTTGAGTAATTTGATTGATATACCATAGGTGAGAGTGCATCTATCTGAACTTAAATGAATCTAAAGAAAGCAGGTTGATATGATTTAATTGATTAATTTGGGATTTATAGTAGGAAATAGGTTATTAGTTAAGTGGTGGTAAACAGTTCAGTCTAAGTAGTTTTTTGAGATTGATATCTTTTGGGATTTGAAACTGTGCTGATGGTTTTTGAGATTTTGTGAGTTAATGTGTGGTCCATTTCAAACCTCTTCGCCAGATTGAATCTTGCTTTACTTGAAGACAAGCAAAGATCTAAATATGAGGGAGTTGATATTACTCGGTTTTATTGCACAATAGTGGGTATTTATGTCTGCTATTCTGCATTATTCTGAGTTTTTTTCCTTGCAAACTTGGTGTATTTTCAAGATTCTAGGTGTTCGGGTCGTTTTGGAGCTTAAAGGAGTATTTTAGGACATTTCAGAGCATTTCAGAACTTTGAGATTGTGATCTAAATTAAGAAGTGAAGTGCACGATCGGGAAACACATGTGTCGGATCGGGCAAATGTTCCTGGAAGTTGTCGATTGGTTTGCACGATCGAGCAACAGAAGAATGATCAGGCAAGAATGAAATGTGCCCGATCGGGCAGACGTTGATCGATCGGGCAGATGCCCCGTGAAGAACCAGAATTTTGCACAATTTACACTAAAGTCCTCAGCTTTATCTCAAACTTCCATTTTTTATTATTTTACTTTTTAGAACTATAAAAGCCATTTGGCTTAGGTTTTATTCTACACTTTCATACTTTGCAATTTTGAGAGCTTTTACTAGGAGAAGAATTCTTGAACCTTGTATCTTGGAGAAGAAATTCTGAACCCTATTTTCAATATATCTATTTTATCTATTTTAATTATGTGTTCTTCTTTGACATTGAATTGTGTATGCTTTGCTATGTCTGAGTAGTTCCATAGTTAGGTTTTAGGGTTTCCTAAGGAAACCAGATTTGAATGTTAAGATTAATATTGTAGGATTGAATTTGTTAGGTTCTTAGTCTAAATTTGTTCTTAATGTATGAGTTATCTTGATCACTTAGTTCATGATTATAGGTTTATAAATACAAAGAGATTTGATTTAGAAATCTGACCTAATTTAGATGAATAAGTGTTTTTACTTGCGAGAGTATTGTTTTAAATGCTTATGAACAATTGAATCTGATTTTTAATGCATGATCGAATTGTTTAAAAGACGGCGAAAGTTTGTCTATGGCAATTCAAATATAGAGTTTAATACTCCGAGAGGAGATTAATTTTTTATTCGTTTTTCATGTTGAGAACTATTTTCAATCTCAATCCTACATGTTAACTTGACTTTAAACCTGAATACCTACAGATTTCCCTAATGCCTAGCGTGTTTTATATTATCGTTTTAAACCGCTTTTACTATTCTTTTTGATTTTCTACAATCAACCTCTTAATTATTATGATTTAGCTTGATTTGAAACTGAAACTAAACGTGTACTTTCTGGTCTCTGTGGATTCGATACCTGTGCTTGGTATTATTAACCTATCAGGCACCTCAATGTTGGTTTGACAAGCTCACCAAGACACTTGTCAAGGCTGGTTTCAAGAAATCCCAATATGATTATTCACTTTTTAGCTTCATTCGAGGTGCGATTCATATTCGATAGTTGATCTATGTGGACAATATCATTATTAGTGGGAATAATACGACTGACATCGCGAAGTTTAAGGCATATTTGGGGACTTTCTTTCATATGAAAGATTTGAGAAAACTCAAATATTTCTTAGGTATTGAGATCGCTCAGAACGCTAATGGACTATTAATGTCCTAACGCAAATATGCACTTGATATAGTGGCTGAAACATGATTTCTTGACTCTCGTCCCCCGCATACTCCAATCAAGCAGAATCATCAGCTCAGATCGGACACAAGTGTACCTCTTATCAATCCAGCTCGCTATCGTCTCTTAGTGGGTCAACTGATTTGTTTAGCTAACACCAGACCTGACATTTCTTACTCGGTCCAAATACTCTCTCAGTTCACGCAATCTCCTCATGAACAACACCTTGATGCCGCATTACGCGTTGTCCGATACTTGAAAGGTACAACCGAGTTTGGTATTTTTCTTTGGTCCTCTCCCAATACTGATATCTGAGTGTTTTGTGATGTGGACTAGGCCGCATGTCCTTAAACTCAGCGATCTTTGACAGCCTACGTCGCTTTCTTAGGCAACTCTCCAATTTCATGGAAAACCAAGAAACAAGATGTTGCTTCTCATTCTTCCGCTGAAACCGAGTACCGCGTTATGTCTATTGCAATACGAGAGATCAAATGTCTATTGCGATAACAAATTTTCTCTTTACATTGCTGCCAATCCGGTGTTTCACGAGTGTACAAAGCACGTTGAGATCGATTGTCACCGCGTTCGGGACACTCTTAAGTTCAGACTTATTTGTACTTCTCATGTGGGTACTAAGGAACAACTCGCAGATGTTTTAACAAAGGCTTTGGGACGCGTTCAGTTCAATGTTCTTATATCCAAATTGAGCGTTCTTGATCTTCATGATCCACCTTGAGGGGGAGTATTAGCCCAAATATACGTATCGTATATTTAGGGATATTTTCCATGTATTGTTAAGAATATTTCTATAACTTCTGTTGCATATATTCACAAGTAACTAGATGAGACAGAAGATTTGATTGTAATATATATTGTGATCGAAGTCAATAATACAACAACGATTTCTTCCTCATAAACTCTTTTGTGTTGACAAAACACTTATAACATAAATAGGGAGAACGAGCTTGTAATAACTAAGATGTTAAAAGTAAAACAAAAAATGAATAGACAAATGACTTTCGTCTAGTAGCGTTTGACCTTTCCAAAAAATAGATTTAAAGGTCAAATCAATTTGAGAAAAAATAATTTACATATTCTGATCTTTGATTTGGAACTTTGCAGTTAGTAAAAGATAAACAATGAATTAATAGACAACTTTAACAACATTAAAAAGTGTAAAAAGTAAATTATAACCGTGATTATGAGTTTCCAATTTAACATCAATTAACAATAAATGAATTGATCCCTTATATATATCACTCAAATACCTCTACATTTTCGATGTCGGATACTTCACACAAAATTTTGCTTAAACCGATAATAGCCTAGACTGTTGTGTTCGGTCAGCCCAATTTGTGTTACGGTCAGCCTGCCCAAACCCAACACCTTGTAACATCTCAGTATCCTACACAAACTCATCTCTATAAATATACACACACACTCTCATTTCTTCCCAAACAACTTGAAAGTAACAAAAACTTGTTCTGTAAATGGCATCATCTCTTCCTCATTTCTACGCGGATTTCACATTTTCTGGCGAGACTTCTTCGCAGTTTCACGGCTCTTCTTCGTGTCCTGACGTCTCAGCTTCATCCAATTACTTTGATGATGGTTACGGCTCCTTCAACACATCAGAATCCATATTTTTGCCCCAAGTTTTTGGAATTTCTGACGTTTCTTTGCCGGATTACAACAGTCATTACCAGAGAATGGGTTTCAACAATGCCACTGATGAATACTTTCACGGTGGAGATCAAGAATACTACGGCTTTTCACCGGAGATCAAGCCCTTACTCCGTCCGGCCAGTGGAGAGCAATCTTGGGTATATATATATATGCATGCATGTTTTCACAACATATTATATTTATATATTTTTGTTTTGGAAAAATTGTATATTTATATTCAATGGATACTTACATATAGGGGAATTTTCTAAACTACCACTTTTTTGAAGTGTTAGTTATAAAAATAATGCATACTTCTCATAGTTCCCAAATACTATAAAAATGTTTTCTTTTAAAAATACCATGCACAAAATTAAATAGTTTTAATATTTTCTATTTAAATCCTAAACTCCAAAAATTTATCGTTAACCTCTTCAACATTACTAAGAGACTTTGGTCTAGTGGTTGAGACAGTTTTTGGAATGTTCAAGGTCACTAGTTCAAATCCCTTGAAATGAGTGATTTACACCTTTAATAGGTATTATCAACGGTTTGATCCGAGCATCAAGAGAGATTATGGGCCAAAGGTCCGAAACTTCCAAGATTTATAAAAAAATTTTTTCAAAATTAAATCATATATTCCAACCCAATTATTTAAATTCTAAATCCTTTATTTTTAAAATGGTATTTTTGAAACAAAAAATATTAACAGTACTTTTAAAATTATAAGGAGTTTATGTTATTTTTAGAATATAAATTAATTTTTTGATAATATCTTGAAATTCCCCATAAATATAAAACGTTGTGTATTTATATTAAATATATAAGAAGTTGAAAAAATAAAAATAATATAATATGGAGCAGGGTAATGGTGAAGGAGGGATACAAGCTGAGCCAAACACAAAGGTAGGACGTTATACAGTGGAGGAACGTAAAGACAGAATCATGAGGTACTTGAAGAAGAAGAACCAACGCAACTTCAATAAGACCATTAAAGTACTTACTACACTTTATATTTATTTATTTATTATTTGTTTCTTAATTAATTTGGATTTCTATAAAAGAGAGTTCATGTATGTATGTAATGTTGCAGTACGTATGTCGAAAAACCCTAGCCGACCGGCGAGTTCGTGTTCGTGGCCGATTCGCTAGAAACAATAATGACACAAGTGACCAACAATCTCTTATTTCTAAAAATCATAATAACCATTTCGAAAAAGACGATGATATGTTCTCTGGATCAGACGACTATCTAATTCAGGTATATAAATGTAGTTAATTCACTTAATTATTAAATTACTACATGGCCAGTTTTGAGACTAAGCATACCAAACACGAACTTGCGGTTTATTTTTATTTTTAAAATTTTAGTTTAACAATCGACCTATTTTAAAAAAATTATATAGCAATTTTTAAAATTTCAGCACCGGTCCGGCTTATCTAGAGTGAAATTTAATAATTATTCAATATTTTATATACCATTTTTTTAGCAGATGGAAACCGAAGAGGGATGGCTTCATGAAGCAATGTCTAATCTGATTTCTTTTCCATGTGATTTGGACATTAATCCTGAAGATGTTCATCATCAAGACACTTGGAGCTTCTGATGATCATCATAACTCATCCAAATTAATTAATATTTGATCACTTTTGATTATATGCATCTTAATTATGGTAGATTAATATCTTATATAATAATATAATACACTTATTCATGGGGTTAATGAACATATCCAGATTCTGTCTATTAAATATACTAATGAAAATCACACATAATTACTTTTTATGATTATAAAGAGTTGAGATCAAAATCTGATTGGACTAACTAAAAATTATAATTTAATAATTTTGTATTTGGGACATTTATTCTTTAGAAATAAATCATTAAACCATGATAACTTGGCCAATAACAATCTCTACAAGACCAACTTATTCCTGTTTGTTATTTTATTCTTGCCTTTTTAGAAGAAAAAGAAATGTACGATTTATCTTTTACCGTAGATGAAAGTTTTACAACGTGAAACCTCGAAATAAAAAGATGATTCGGTAATGGAGAATTGAGTATTCATAAGATTGTTGAGATTATTGATAGCAAAATAAACAACACTTTTTGCGATCTGATAAGTAGGGCCGGCCTGAATTTTCGATACCTGAAACAAAATTTAAAAAATTGAAGCTAATATTTCATATGTTTATTTTTTGGGGCCATATATATATATATATATAAAATTTTACGTTTTGAAGGCCTATAAAATATGTGGACAGACTTAGACGAGTGTTTCATTTGCCTATGTTAAGAACCATTTTGCTGATAAGTTGAATGAGTCTTTGGTCAAAGAGTTGCAAAATTTGGAATATTTTAAGTTTCAAAAAAAAAAAAAAAATTTGAGTGAGTCGATAAAAGATTAATTAACTAGTGGATTCATGGAACAAATGTTTATTGAGGAATATATGATCGTAATTTGATTCATAAGACGAATGACTTAACGTAACGTAGCTTGTGGATATAAAGAATAACACTCGATTAATATTGGTCATAATAACAAAACACAGAAACATGATAAGTTTGTACAAAAAATTCTCACAATGATAGGTAAGGAGCTAGAGAATATTGTCTACAAATTAAAGTACAAAAATATGCATGATAGGGTTTATTAATTAAGGCAGTGCAAAAATATAGAGAGAAAGAGACATGATGTGGAACCAATTCCAATCACTTTTTAAGACATATAATTCGTGAAACAAACATAATAAAGCTTCAAAATCTGTAATTTATATTCTCTGAATTTGTTTTCCTTTTTTCTGCTTTGACGAATCATCTAAGTTTTTTCTTTTTCACTTTTCTTCTCTAATACGCTTCACATAAATGTATGACCCTAACATCAAACTTATATATATATATGTTTTATATAATTAGGAAGTGTTGAGTCTAAATTAAAAGTTCATAGTTCGGAGATGATGTCAGAAATTAACATGATTTTCGGCTTAATATAATTTCATTCCGCCGAATTTTGTAAAACTAGTTTGAGATTAAAAATTGTTATCAAAATTTTGAAAAAAGATTGAAGAAACAAACTCTAATATAACAAACATGAATTAATCAAGTTGAAACTTATATTTTATAGCGTAATTTATCATCCACTCAATATATTCTCATATGGAGTGAATTTAGAATACAAGATTCAACCTTATCAATATTTTGTTATATTTTATCAAAAAATATATTTTGTTATATATATTTTTGTTTTCTTTAACTTAATTATTGCTGGCCGACAGAATTACTATTTTAGTATAGAGCACGAGTTCTTACGGTGTAATCTATCTATTAACTCATAATATTTCATTACAAGAAAACACAGACATTTTGACAAATATATCCCTTGGAATCCCGTCACAAATAAGAAGGTTTTGATCCATCATTTCTAAACGGTCAGTAATGAAATTCTATCAGTAAATCCGTCAATAATATTGACGGAATAATGACGGATTACTACTAACGGATTCATTGACAGTTTATATCTGCCGTAATTTACCCGTTAATATGATTATATTTGTATTACTTACGGATTTACAGACGACATTATATTTATACCCATCCGTTACTAATACGACGAAGTTGGAATTTTTTTATTTATTAATTGATTAATAATTAATTAATATTAAAAATATATAATAATTCAAAATATTAATAAAAATAAAATTCAAAATATTCATAAAATCAACATTTCAAATATTCATAAAATTCTAAAATAGAAATAAAACTAAGACGACAAATGTATCTACTGTCCGAAACGTCGGGACATCTGAGCCATAAACTCGTCCATCTTAGCTTGCATCTCAGCCTGCATCTATTGTTGCTGAGCATGCAACTGTTGTTGTTGCGCTAGGATCTGAGCGTCGCGCTCCGCTTGTGCAGCCTTCATCGCCTCCATCTCCTTCTGCATGGTCGCCAACGCCGCGTCCTTCATCCACATTTCTTCCTCTATGATAGGATCCCTTGCAGCTCGGGATCCCGATCCTGGAAAGCAATAGTCGGCCATGTTCTCAAACCTGAAGATGCGGCCCTTGAACTTCTTTGTAGCTTGGAAAAACTGAAAAATATAGTATTAGTATAAACGATATGCAATAGTATGTAATTAAACTTTCTTACATTAGAGACGATATCATACTCCGTCTCCAAGGGGATGTGCTCATCATCCGGTGTCTGCTGCGTAGAATAGATATCTTCAAGACGTTTTTCAGACGTCTCGACCAACTCCCGAGTAAGTGGGTCATGAATCTCTCTAGTCTTCTTGTTCGTGCAGAAATCCTATATATTCTGAATGGACGTCGGATGTTGGCCAGTCTTACGCCTCTGTTTAAAAATTAAAGTTTAATTTTAATCAAATTGATTGAAATAATTTTTTTACTATATTAAGTCATACCAGATTACACTGCCGGGTGACCTAACTCTTCGCACCAGAGTTGGTAGTCGAAATCCTCCTACCATCACGTTCGTTAAGTCGGTTCTTCTTGTTTTGGGATAAAGATTGAGTCCCTTCTTTACTCCAGTTTTTAACGAAGTCGCGTAGGAGCGCCTCAGACATTCCTCTATCCTTCTTCCCTTCTTTCATCCACATATCTTCCCACGAGTACAAGTGGTTACTGTAAACCCTCAACCGCTCTAGACTTGAACTTCTTCTTCACTATAGCGTTAATCGCAGGGTTCCAGTTGAATTCTTGCTATATGATATAAAAGTTAAGGTTAGTAAGTATATAATTAAGTTAAGATTGTTAAAATGAATAATTAAAATTTTTACCAAAAAACAGTAAAACTAATACTCCCGATACTCAGGTGGCATGTCTACGAACTGCGGGTACGCGACTCAAAAAAGATTGTGCATCATACTCATGATGCACTTTGAGATGCCGTTATCTGAAGCTGGAAACCACGTCGTTATGTCCCCGTCCTCGCTATATGGATCCAACATCGACAACCGCTCACGTCCTGGTGGGACCAAAAGCTCCTCTAACTTCAGCAGCTGCGAAGGTGGTTGAGGTCCCTGAGATGGCTGCAGGGGTGGTGCCTGAGATTCATGCACATGAGTACCAGGTGAAAACGTAAGTGGCTGAGGTACCGAGGAGGACCCTCCTATATCTCCTCCCAATGTGGACGGGTAAAAAATCCCCCAACATATCTAAAACGACCGTAATCACTGAGATTACGGTTATGCAAAATTAATATTATTTTCAAAACTATAATTTAAAAATATATAATTTTACCTTACACTTTAAATTTAAATTTTAAAAATGATTATACTTTAAATTTAAATCTCAAAAATTTAATCTAAAGATTATACTTTAAATTTAAAATTACAAATTACAAATATAAATATTATATTTTTATGTTAATCTAAATATTCAGTCAATTACCAAATTTCCTAAACCCCAAACATAAAAAACACCAAATTTACCATAAACCATAAACATTGCTAATTCATTCCAAATAATCAAATCATCATAACCTAACAATCTAACAATCAACACCAAGTAAACAAGAAAAATTCAAAACATAATCTAACAATCCTCAATCTATCCAAAATACAAAAAACTTCCCAAAATCCTAAACTCCTCATAAATCCTAAACTAACCGTTCATATCCTTCAAAATCAACACTAGCAACCTAAATCTACCTAATATAACATACATTGAGTTTTGATTGTGCAAGTTGCGGTTGTCCATGGCCAGATTTGAGATTTTTCGATGATTTTCTCCTTTTTCGCATTGAAAGTGAAGAAGAAAAAACTGTTTTTCTGATATATACTGATAAACTGACGGGTAAATCCATCAATTTCTCGTCAGAATCTAAAAAATTGAATTTTCGCAGGTTTCCAAAATTTTTCGGAAGTTGAAACGCGGAAAAAGTGATAAATCCGCCATTAATCCGTCAGTATTTCTAACGGACTACTGACAAATTAATTTACTGACGGATTTACCTATTAGAAATGCATGTCCTCTAATTGGTTGGATTTACTGATGGATTACTGCAGTCTTCATACACCTCTGTCAGTAATTACGAATAACTGACGGAATACTGACCGTCTTCATACGAATTCGTGAGTAAGTCCAAAAATGGTGTATGGATTGATTTAGGGTCTGAATTTTTTTTTTTTTATCATGGGTGATTAGGGTTCCGAATACAAACGAATGATAACACATTCAGTGTTATAATGCATCAGTAATCGAACACGATTGACAATTCATTTTTTCATTTTTACTAATTCCAAAATTTATGGTTTATCATTTTATAAGTTTAGAAACACTTTCGGTTATAAACATCCTATGATATGTATTTTCATAACATGTTGTTCGAATAATTTTGTAAAATTGTTTACAAGTATATAACTTGAATCAATTCATCAATTATTATGTTTACTATAATCATATAATTAAAAAAATTGAAACACATGTTTAGGGTTTGAAATACAAGTATATTTGTTAGTAATCCGTCAGTAAATTATTTATTATATTTATTTCTAAAATTATTATTACATTATTATAAATATAATATTAGTTACTAACCTAATTAATATAAAATAATTTACAAACATTTTAATTTTTATAGGAAATTCCATACACTAACTTACAAACATTTTAGAATTACGTACAAACATTTTACATAATCTTTAATAATTTTTAAAAAATTTAGAAGTCGTAGTTATTTATTAGAAAATTTAAACATTGTAAAAAAGTTTTAAAAAATAAATTGTTATTACAAAACTAATTTTGATATACTCAGATGATGATGAATAATCTGATGGAGAAGAATCTATGTCATCTTTAAATTCGTCACCAGACTCGTCTTTTACGTTAAGTATAACGAGGTTTAAATCAACGAAAATTGTGAAGTCCACCCCAAGATTGATGTCCATAGAATGTCGAGTCTCAGTTAGTGCACCATTATCAATTGGTTGTAGTAGGTTATGCTCGTAAACGCCTTCTATCATTTTTCTAGGATTGACTTGTGTTACCATTATCCAAGAATCGTTCCTAGATGAGATGTGTGGGTACATAATGTAAGACACATGCACAATTTTAAGGATATATATGTTATACATATGATTATATTTAACTGAATTAACTAAGTACGAAGATTATTGTACATGATCCGCTTGTGTAGCAAAAATGAAATGATCATATTTCCCAAGTATCCTACGTGAGTTTATCGAAGTTACACCAAATTTATCTACTTTGATACCTCTGCTATCAGTTGGATCATACCAATCACACATGAAGACAACACATCGCATATTCAACATCCTTGGGTGTCGGACCTCCAATATCTCTCGAAGAATGTCGTAGTACACAACATCTCCGGAAGTAGACGATATACCATGGTCTAATGTTTTCTTTTCCCTACCCAAATCGTGAACCTTGAAGGCGAATCCTCTTGTGCAATATTTTGCGTACGACATAACATTGTTGTTCGGCCCTATCACGGTTTCAAAAAAAACAAGTGGGAAACATTCGACCAGTAGATATTTCCTCTCGAACCTATATATGAACAAAATTTAGAAAATTTTAGAACATAAAAAATATTAAATTCAATTGTATTTAAACAGACACTTACAAAATATTGCAGCCACTTAAAGTACTCTTCTTGTTTATGAGCTTATATTTCGTCTTTAGATTTATCCGGAAAGTAACCACGAACAATTTCCATATATATCCTACAAGGTTTTAAGATACACAAGTTATGTTAAAAATACATATAATCAAAAGATTTAAAAGTGAAATGTATCCATGTTTACCTTTTATACTCCAACATATTTTCACAATTACTGAAGATATACATATGTAGATTTTTCCACTGCTCCTCTGTAGGTTGGCGAGTCTTACCTTTTCTACTAAGTCGTCCAATTTGTTGGAACACACTTGGGACATAAGCATGTTAGGTTGGATGTTTTCCACCAACGTCATGTCGAGTTGTTCAACGACATTATGTTGCCACATCTCTTGGATAATAATATTCTGCAAAATTTGCAGCCTCTTCGTTGATGTATGTGCCATAGTAGAATCTTTGACTTTACTAAGATTTTTGACCTTCTTCTTCAACTGGAACATGTATCTATCGAAGGGGTACGTCCAATGATATTGAACCGGTCCACCGAGTGATGTTTCACAAGGAAGGTGAATCTTTAGATGTTCCATAACATCAAAGAATGACGGTGGAAATATCTTCTCTAAATCGAAAAGGATCATTGGTATATTCCTCGATAATATTGAAATAACATATGCGGTAAGTGTCATTCGGCTAATGTTACGAAAGAATGTCCCAACCGTTGTAAATGCAGAAAACCATATAAGTGATAAAATTTTTAAAAATATAAGTAAAGTGTACACATGTGATTAAGTTAATACCTGCAATGGTTTCGTGGACCTCTTTCGGAACGAGATGCTCAAAGGCAAATGGGAGAATGTGTTGCATCACTACATGACAATCATGGCTCTTCATTCCAATGAACTTGCCTTCTTTAATATCAACACAATTCTTCAGATTAGATGCGTATCCATCGGGAAATTTGACCCAATGAATAATCCAGTCAAACAACTCATCCTTTGCATTGTTAGGTAATCTAAATGCGGGAATTGGACACATTCCATCGTCTTTGATGTGAAACTAAGAACGAGAACAAATGTCTAGAAAGTCTAATATAGAATTAAAATTATCTTTCATCTTCCCTTTGAAATTTAACACAGTGTTCATTATGTTTTCAAATAAGTTCTTCGCAATATGCATCACATCTAGATTATGCCTCAACAAATGATCATTCCAATAAGGAAAATCCCAGAATATGCTTGTGTGCCAATTATGATGATCTCCTGAAGCGACAACGGTCCTCTCAAGACCAAAATCTCTCATTCAGTTTAATAGATATGTGCCGTCTAATTCAGGTGGTGGACCTTCAACACATATATTCTTTGTGAATAATGTAGTAGATCGACGATGTGAATGATTTGGGGGCAAAAACCTTTGATGACAATCAAACAACCGTTAATATACCAGTTTCCAGTGTGTTGTCCATCATATAATATACCATATGCTGGAAAATCGCTTATAGTCCACATAAGAACCACACACATCTTGTTGTAGCGACACATCATACACCTTTTCCCCATACTTCCATAATGTCTTCAACTCATTTATCAATGGTTTCAAAAACTTATCAAGCGCTCGTTTAGGATGATATGGTCCAGGTACAAGAACTATAAGAAATAGAAAATATCTTTTCATACACAAAGATGGCGGAAAATTGTAAGGCATCACGATGACTGGTCACAAAGAATATTGTCTACCATGCTTCCCAAAAGGGTTGAGTCCATCTATACTTAATATAAGATAAATTTTTCGTCTCTCGTACAAAAAAATTGCATCAGAATGATGTGTAATCTCTCTATCAAATATATGCTCGGCATGCTGATATTACTCGGTTTTGATGCATAATAGTGGGCATTTATGTATGTTATTCTACATTATTCTGAGTGTTTTCATTGCATATTTGGTAGATTTTCATGATTCTAAATGTTCGGGTCGAGTCGGAGCAAAACGATGCATTTCAAGAGATTTCAGAAGAATTCAGAGTTGCAGACAAAGTGCACGACCGGGCAAGTAATGTGCCCAATCACGCAAAAGTCCCTAGAAAAATCTGGAGTTAGAGATCGATCGAGCAAGTGAAGACAGTCGAGCAATAACGTGAGTTGCCCGATCGGGCAGATCCCCCGAGAAGAAATTGAAGTTTTCTAAATTTACAATCAAGTCGTCAAGCCTATCCCAACTTCCATATTTTATTATTTTACTTTTTTAGCTTATAAATACATTATGTTTTAGGTTCTTAGAAATAAGATTTATTTTTGATTTGGAGAGAATTACTGAGGGAGAGGAGATTCAACATGTATTTGGAGAAGATTTCTGAACCCTTTTATATAACTATATATATTTTAATCATGTGTTCTTCTTTGATATTGTGTTGTTCATCCTTTACAATGTTTGAGTAGTTCACTAGTTAGGTTTTAGGGTTTCCAAGGAAAATCAAGGTTTGATTGTTAGATTTATCATAAGGGGATAATAATTGTTAGGTTCTTAGTCTAGACTTGTTATTAATGCATGAATTAGAGTAGCCAACTAGTTCATTGATATTAGACTAATAAACACAAAGAGATTTGGTTTAGAAGTTGGATCTAGTATAGATGAATAAATGATTTTGCTTGCGAGAGTATTGTCTTGATTGCTTATGAACAATTGAATCTGAACTGTATTGCATGATCTATTATTTAAAAGACGGCGCGAGTTTATCTCCGATAATTTGAGTATAGGGTTTAGTACTCCGAGAGAAGATTATTCCATCTTTATCTTTCATCTTGAGAACTATTTTCAAAAGAAAATCCCTGAATGATAAATTGAATTTTAATCATGATTACATGTGGTTTCCCTGATGCATGACGCCTTTATTTTATAGTTTTAAACTGTTTTCTATTTACCGTTTTGATTCATTTACAAACAACCTTAATTATTTCTACTTCAGCTTGATTTGAACTGAAACTGAATCGAGGACTTTTTGGTCTCTGTGGATTCGATAACCTATACTTTACTACATTGAACTCTTCTATGCAATATTAGTTTTTGGATTTAAATTCTAGACCTATAAGAATTTTGGTGCCGTTTTCGGGGACCAATAGTGCCTTTTTAGTTTCTTATTAGAATCTAGTCTAAAGTTTTTATTTTTCAGTACTCATCTGGTTTTTTTCTGCTCATTTTCTTTTACAGGTGTATGATCAAAAGATCTGACAAATCTTCTGAATTGCTAAACCTCAGTAACTCGGAATTTGCACGGATATAACGCTCAAACCGGAAGGCCAAGAAAGACGCAAGCTCATCCAATCCAATGGCTGGGAACATTGATCAAATCATTCCGGTCAGACCCCAAGGTCAAAACGATCCACCTGCTCTTGGACTCAATCAGCTGATTAACCAAGCGCAAGGTGGTGGTAACGGCAATCTAGTGCCACCAGGCCAACAAGGAGCTAATAACAACCAAGCTCCACCAGAAAATCCCAATCCTCAGAATGATCAAAACTTATATGCAAGGAACTGTGTCTTGTATGAAGATCCGGAGAGAGTTCATATGCTCAATGCTCAGAACCATCCTCAAGTTGATTCTTACAACAATCCTCAAGCATTTTATGCTAACAGGAATCCCATCCAGCCCCATCAACCTCAGCGAAGGAAATACCAATTCCCTATTCAGTGATGATCCGTAACAACCAATTTAGTGGTTTACCAAAAGAGCACCCAATGGATCACATTGACACTTTTTAGGATATCTGCAGCACTAGCTTCGCTGGTTGAAGTCTCTACATGCTGGATCCATAGTAACATGGGATGATTGCAAAGCTAGGTTCATAAATCAGTTCTTCACTACTACCAGGACAAACACTTTGAGGAACAAGATCTCTTCCATTGCACAAAACTCTGTGGAATCATTCTATGAATCTTGAAAACGATTCAAAGAGTTGCTTCGTGATTGTCCACACCATGGTTTCTCTGATGTAAGTCTCCTCAATACCTTTTATAGAGGAATTGAATAGAAGTATCAACTGTCCCTATATACAGCAAGCGATGGAGACTTTATGCAGAAACCTGTTCCAGATGCTTATCGTCTAACAGAGAACCTAGCTGCCAGCAATAGCAATCAGTGCCCTGAGTTTGAGCACCGAACAAAGGTTCATGTATTGGCTGCTAACTCAGAACTCTCAGAGATGAAAGGAGAATTCTCATAGATGAAAATAATAATCGCTCAACTTCTAAAGGGTCAAAACTAAAAACAGGTTAGTGTTGTAGACGATTCTGAAGTTGATTGCTTTGCAGTTCAAGAACAGAATACTGGTGGAGTTGAGAAGGGAGTTAGTTACATCAATGCTCAAGGTCAAAGGATGTACAACCAAGGGTATAATCAAGGTTTTAACAAGACTCATCCCAACCTATCTTGGAGAAGTACCAATGTTGAAAACCCCTAAGATCAACACTATCCACCGTAACGAAAGCCCTTTGTGCAGAACTCTAATGCAGGCGGTTTTCAGCAAACCTCTCAGCCTGTATTTCAACCAGCTCAACCTCAACAAAGTAATTCAGTAGAGATGATGTTTAAAAAACATATGGAAGGACATAAATAGTTCCAAACAGTAATCCAAGGAGAAGTGAAAGAGATGAATCAAAAGTTTGAAGCATTATCAACTCATGTGAAATATTTGGATGTACAAGTTGCTCAAACCTCTAAAGATGTGAAAAGACAAGCTGGTGTCTTTCCTGGGAAAGTTGAGGATAATCCGAAAGCTTATTGTAAGTCCTTGGTTAGTGATTTAGAAGAAGAAGCTGGGAATTTGGAAGAAGATGCAGATTTTGAAAAGCCAGAAAAAGATGCAGAGGAAACTGCCCGATCGAGCATCTTTGTCTGATCAGGCAAATCGTTTCCGGAGGAGTAGATCGATCGGACATCGTTGGCATGATTGCACAACTTATCGAAAAAATCCAGGAACTTTTAATCAATCAGGCACCACCTCAGCCCGATCGATCACTAATTATGAAGAATTTTTAGAGCAAAATGCCCGATCGGGCACCATTAGCCCGATCGAGCGCCAAGGAGAAAAAATCCAGGGAAATTTGATCGATCGGGCACTTCACTAGCCCGATCAATCCTAGAATCCGGACAGAAATCAGAGCCAAATGCCCGATCGAGCACCACTTGCACGATCGAGCAAACGTTTCTGGACCCGAAATCTCTTCCAAATGTTTATAAACCTAAAGTTCCTTATCTGGTGCAACCTACAACGCCCAGTTCAGAGTTTGAGGATGGTGAGATGATTGGAAAGCCACCTAATCCTCTTCAAAAGCTTCATAAGATACAAGATCCAGAGGGATTCTTAGTTCCTTGCTCGATTAATGGGATAAAATTCACAGATTCTCTCTGTGATATTGGAGCTAATGTGAGCATTATATAAATGACTGTTGTAGAACGATTGGGACTATCAGGTATCAAACCATCTCACATGACTTTCAAACTTGCTAATGATTCTATTGTCTCTTCTATGGCTTTGTCTCGGATCTTTTGGTACAAGTTGGAAATTGCATGGTCCCTGTTGATTTCCACATCTTGGAGATGAATGAGCATCCAAATGAGCCTTTGATTCTCGGAAGACCCTTTCTTGCAACCGTAAGAGCTGTTGTTGATTTACCCAATCGACAGATATCTCTGAAGAACATCAAGAAACGGGTTTTCTATCCACCGATTCTTTCAAAAGGGATCTTCAGGCTAACTGTGGTAAAAAGAGGAAGAGATGAAGAATGGAGTTCATATTGAACCGGATCCTAAGTGTGTAGTTGTTGAAGTCTTACACAAAGAGCCTCCAATCTCAACAAGGAATGGCATCCCAAGGTTAAAGAGAAGGTGAAATTGCAACCGAGGAAGGTAAAGAAAGAGTCTCAAGTGGCTTTGATCCCTCAAACAATGGTTGGGAATACAATTGAGTATAAGGTGAAAATCAAGGGGTTCTCAAAGTCCTTCTCGAAGTTTAGAGTTTTACTCTCCCCTGAATTCAAAGAGAAAGGGATTGAGGTTTCAAAAGATGTGATGGATAAGGTTCAGAAGTTAAAGATGTCTGGATTTGGAGCTTGTTATGGAACATCGCTGGATGTTGATTTCATTCCCATTTGGAGGTAAATATCGTCAAGCTAAGTGACGTTAAACAAAGCGTTGAGTGGGAGGCACCCCACTATTTAGAGTCTAGTTTAGTTGTTTTTCAATTTAGAGTCAGTTCTAACTTACTTATTTTTAGTTTTGAGTCTTAAGTGTTTCAGGTTATTACTAGTGAATATACTTCCAAGGACGTTCTGGTTTATCTCTTATCTAATTTCATTGCTCATCTTTTTCACTTGAATTGTTGGTTATTAGG
>OVBE01001782.1:0-34329 GCA_900406425.1 Iberis pinnata | reverse complement strand
CAGTAATCAGAGATAAAATATGGACAATAATAACATAATAAATGTGTCATAAAAAAATTTCTATTGCATAAAACAACAACAATAAATATAGAAAAAGCGATTATACATTGATATAATAAATAATAAAGTAGCACGAAAAAAATGCTATAAAAACAATGGATATGATAGCAATCATTATCAACGATATCTTATATTATAGTATACTATAGCATTAAATATTACTGCCATTGAAAATAAGAACCTTTTATAGCACATTATACAAAGTTATCATTATACTAATACTACTATAGCATAAATCCAAACGCTACCTTACCTTATAGTATACTATAGCGTTTATAAAATACTGCGATAATAGATGAGGGTATATCATAGCTAAATAATATTAACGCTATTGTTGACAACGAGATATTATAACAGAAAATATAAATGTTATTGTTGACGATGATATATTATAACAGAAAATATAAATGCTATCGGGAAAAAGGACATTTGATAGTAACCAAACTAAAACGCTATCAATAAATTAGATATAACATAGCAATACATTCAAACGCTATTGTAGTGTATTATACGATAGCAATTTTCGTTAACGCTATAATAAGTGACCGACCTACGATAGCTGGTCCAGTCATAGCGTTTATGGAAACGCTATGAAAGGCCTTTTATAGCATTAACCGTGTGCTATCAATGAGACTTTTTCTTGTAGTGAAACCTTCTGGCTGTTGCATATAGATTTCTTCTTTCAAATCTCTGTGAAAAAATGTTGTCTTCACATCCATCTATTCAAGCTCAAAGTTCATACGTGCTGGTAAGCCAAGTATAAATCGAATTGAAGTCATCTTGACAACCACTGCAAATATCTCATCAAAGTCAATTTCTTTCTTCTATTGGAACGCTTTGACTACTAATTGAGCTTTGTGTTTCACCACTTGTCCGCTTCCATCCTTCTTTATCGTGAAGATCAATTTTTTCAATTCCTTCTTCCCTCAAGGAAGTTCTACAATCTCATAAGTTTAATTTTTCCTGCAGAGATTCCAATTTTTCCTGCATCACAACTAGTCATTTTTCTTTATCCTTATGAGATATAGATTCTTGGAAACTCTCTAGTTCTCCATCTTCAGTTAGCAATATGTATTCAGATGATGAATACCTTCTTGATGGTATATGGCATCGTTTAGATCTTGGAACGGTTTGTACCATCTGAGAAGAACTACCATTATCTATGTCTTGTGATGGTCCTGGTAAGGCGGGTTGTTGGTCCCCTTGCTATGCTTTTTGTTTTGTCTCTTTATCTTCTGTTGAAGATTATTTTGTCATTTCTTTATTGTTTATCCTGAACAACTCTGGTGCTACATCTAAAACTTGAGGACCTCTATTTTACTTTTGAGACATTTTAGGCTTTTCAACATCATCTATTGTCAAATCTTCGTGACACACCACGTCTTTACTTCTGATCACATTTTTTTTCCTTATGATCCTATAATCTGAACCTAAAATCTTCATTTCTATAACCAACAAAAATCCATGGAATGGTTCTTGCATCGGGCTTCTTTCTGAGCTCCTTAGATACATGTTCATATACTACACATCCAATTACTCTAAGATATGAGTATGTAGGATCCTTATCCGTCTATATTCTCTCTGGAACTTGAAAATTAAGTTGTAAAGAAGGTGATCATTTGAGAAAATAGCATGCAGTGTTGATTGCTTCTTTCCAAAATGGCTTTGTAAGTTTTGCCAGATTGAGCATACTTCAGACTCTCTGCATAATGGTCTGATTCATTCTTGTAGAAACGTTATGATGTTGAGGGGTGCGTGGTACTAACTTTTCATCTTTAATGCCATATATTATGCAATATGCATCGAACACCCTGGAAGTATATTCGCCTCCATTGTCAGATCGGAGACACTTAAGTTTCTTTTCAGTTTCACGTTCCACCATGACGTGAAACGACTTGAAGAACTTGTACATTTCTTCATCCGTTTTCAGGAAATACACCCTCACTTTTCGAGAAGCATCGTCAATGAATGTTATAAAGTATCTACTTACACCGTTGGTATCTACTTAAAAATTTTGATCTCTTTTTTGACATGGAATTAAATGAGACTCTATGTTGCTTACCGAATAGACAATGATTGCAAGAACCCATTGTTGTGTTCTTGTCGACATAGATAAGTTTCTTCTTTATAAGGGTAATAAACCCTTTCTTACTCATGTGGCCGAGTCTCTGATGACATAGATTTTGTGAGGCCTCTTCTGCAATATTGATGCTGTCTACGCTTATCTTTACTTGAGTCTTGCACAATGTGCCACAAATATGTCCTCAAGCGATTGTCATAACGCCCTTTGACAACTTCCTTGTGCCTCTACTAAAGTGATTTTCATACCCTTTCTTATCAAGGGATACAACCGAAATTTTATTAAGTTGAAGATCCGACATGCATATGTCTGACATCCTTCAATGTTATAGAACTCTCAATATTCGTATCTACTCGGACATCACCAATTTAGACCATCTCAGAGAAACTGGAATTACCCATCTTCACTGTTCCAAAATCTCCAACTTTGTATGTGGTGAAGTCGTCTCTGTGGGGAGTTACGTGGTAGGACATTGCAGTATCTACCACCCAGTCTATGTATGCTATTGACTCTTGAAGGCATGTCTCATCATGGGTATTACAAAATGCTACATCACCTGAGACCATGATTAACGTTTCGCCACCCTTATTCTTCAGTCGAGAACTGCCTTGGCCTTACTCTTCTAGCCATTTGAAGAAATTCTTCTTCATATGACCCTCTTTACCGCAATGATTGCAAGTATAAGTGGGTTTCCTGCCATTTGATGATCTCCCCCGACTTTTGCCTCTATTTTTCCATCTTTCTCAAATTATTTTTTTGTGATCTTCCTCGAATTTCCATCACAAAGGAATGAGTCTGGTCTATTCTCATGTCCCTCTTTCTTGATTCTTAGTGCATCATTAACCACAGTCATGGTAAATTTGCCATCAAGAGCAGAGTTTATAAAATTAACAACTAGTGTTTCCCAGTTATCATGAAGAGAGCTAGAAGTAGTAGATATTGTATTTCATCTTCAAGTGGCATTTCAACACAAGATAATTGATTTACCAGACTTTGGAACTCACTAGTATGCTCGGAAACAGAAGTTTCACTGTTGAGCTTCATATTGACAAGGCGCCTCATCAGTAGGGACTTGTTCCGAGCGGCTTTGGCTTGATAAATGTCCTCCAACTTCTTCAACGGAGCATAAACATCCGTTTCTTGTGCAACATGGTGGAAGAAACTATAATCGATACATTGTCATATTTGACCAATAGTTTTCCTGTTTATCTTCTTACACTCCAATGACTTGGGCGGGTCAAGATGGATACCCATTAGATTTATTGGATCAAAAAGATCTTTATAATTGAGCAAATGTTCCATTCGTAGTTTCCACGTGTAATTTGTAGCCGTGTGCATAATCACAGCTCTGACAAATCAAGTTGACTCTTCCATGGTCATTTTCACCTTTCCAATATATCAGAGCAAAATCTCGAAAAGTAGGTAGTACCGTTATGTCCAGAATGGTCGAAAATGGTAGAATACACACTTCTTAGATCAAAATCAAATTTTGAAAAGTTTTAAGTGAAATTTGTAATTTTTAAAACTTGAAAAACTAAAATGCAAATTTTAATAAATTAAAAATTGCAGTCAGTTGTCTTCACTAGCCGCCCGGTTAGGCGCCAAAGAGATAGTGGACGATGATCCAAGGCTATTTTTTCTATTTAGTAAGAAAAATCGGTTGAATAGAGTTACTCTATAAATAGTGTAAAGAAATTAAAAGTATATATTTAAAACGAAATTAATCGAAAGAAATCTTACCCCAATATAAAATAGAATTTTACTACAAAATATAATTGGCATAAACGAAGATATACTCGCACAAAATATTGGAGAGGGTTTGAATCAAGGATAGGAGAAGGTTCGAATCAAATTTTGATATATTGGCTTACACATCTTGTTGTGAAAAACAATTGTAAAATGTTTATAGAGAAAAAGAGATAAAATGACGGGGAATTCTCAAAAATAGCACAAAAGTTATGATTATTCCAAAAATACCACACTCCCATAAGTTCTAAAAATATCACAAATTTTTCCAAAAATACCATACAACTGTTTTTGTTCCAAAAAAACCACAAATTTGAAATAGCTTTAAAATTTATAATTTGAATCCTAAAACCTCAAAACCAAACCCTATCCCTTCAAAACTAAACCCTATTTAGTGAACCCAAACCCAAAATTTTAAATTTTAAATCCTTAAAATTTCATTTTTATTTTTGTGGTATTTTTAAAATATTTGGTAATGTGAAATTTTTGAAACTTTTGGGAGTGTGTGGTATTTTTGAAATTTTAACTTCTTTTCATGCTATTTTAAAAAATTACTCTAAAATGATTGAAGCAAATAATAAAACTTTAAATTATTTATATAAGCCTCAAATTTCAATCACATAGAAAAACTTTAAATAAATTCCTTCGCTGCAGGATATTCTTTTAGTTAATTTTGTTGGTCCTATAATACTATATGTCATATTATAAAACATCTCGTGGAAGAAGGCACATTAAACTTTCTCAAAATCTAAGATCCAATGAATGCAATGGACTATAATTATGAGTATGTGAAAATCAGGGCCATGGCGCAAGAGGTATTCAAGCACCACGTCAATAAAATTAAGGATAAGTTACATTTTGTGTTAAATCAAAACTTAACAATTAGGTTTAGGTCTTTGATCTGGTGGATAAAAGGTAGGAAAAATTTCATATATCTTTCATGAATAATTACATGGGTATTTATAGTGAAAATACATACTTAAACCCCTAATTACATTAATTAACCCTAATGGGCCTCGAGTTGGAAGGCCCAGCTCGTCAGATCGGCTCACCTAGGTTTTGCTCTTCTAAGCCCCTTTCTCCTCTTGATGTCGGCGTCCAACTGGGCCTTAAGTCGAAATGGGCTTTTTGGGTAGGTGCTACACCTGGTATCAACAGTTAGTCCCCCCAGGTCGGCGATGAGTTCGTAAATCAGCGATTGATCTTCTAAGAATAAAAGTTTATGTCGGTTGAAGTGCATTAAATGCTCCCATAGGCTTTATCGAATCGTTTTTGTAGGGGAAGCTAGAAGGTCACACCTTTACAGATTCCCACGCGCAATCATTGCGCTCCTCGGTAACCGCCGTTTTCCCAGGGTAGAATCGCTCTCCTTTCTCTCTTCTTTATCTCTCTAGAATATTCAGCTCGGCAGTTATCTCGAATAGCTTGGTGATCTTCCCAGTTGTAAGCTATGTCCACCTCTCGTGTTAACATTAATGAATCTTCGGCCTCTCGTGACGACCTGCGTGTCGCCGACGTAGAGGTGACTTTCGAAGAACGAGCTCCGGCTTCCCCAGACGACGAACTGACAGGTCTCGCACCTACTAAATGTTCAGAGAAGTCGATTCGGGAGCTCGTCCGAGATTTCCTTTTCTTCAACGAAATTCCGATTCTAATTCCCAAACCGCATCAACGACCTTGGGATTGTCCCCAAGGTTACGTGTGTTTGTACGAATCCCTTTTCAGAAGGTGTCACGTCTTGTTTCCCTTGCCGAAGTTGCTGATCTCGTACTGCGCGAGATGAAGGATTTTGATTTCACAGTTGTCTGCTCCTTCGATTAGGCAGATGATAGCCCTGATGGCTCACGCTCACGAGTACAACGTGGAGCTCGGTGTTAGGTACCTGGAGAACATGTCGTCAATCAACCCGATTTTGCAGAAGGGGACAAAGTTGAACACCAGCTTTGTCTACATCAACTTCAAACCCCGGTATAAGTTGATAACTTTAGGCCAGGGGGATAAGATCCACGCTTGGAAGGCGAAATACTTCTTTTTGAAGGTCATCCCGGAATCTGTCGGTGATGTAGGAAGAATCCTGAAAAGGAAATGGGCAGAAACCTTCGGTGGATACCACCTAGGACCGCCAAGCTGATACATGTGAAATTTTTAATGATAATAACTCGGCTTTTGTTACCATTTGTAGATCTGCACTGCAACCCTGGTCCCTTTCCGGGAAACTTTCTTCATGACTTTGAGAGATTCCGAGAAGCAGGAGCCTATCATATCGATCAGTTCACTCGTGCGTGCATCCAAGAGAGCATTTCATTCATCAACTCTGGTAAGGGTACAAAAGAACCTGTCGTTCTCATTGCATGAGTATTCGTCTAACTGTGACTTGCTCCTTTTGCAGCCAGCTAGGACCTCAACCTTTGTCCTATTAAGAAAACCAGGAAAATGGGTCGCCCACCACATATAGCGGATTATTTGTCCAAACTCAAGAATTCGGCCTCGAGTTCTAAGAGGAAACTCGAACAAACGTCTGCTTCTACGGGTAGCAGAGATTTCTGCCCTGCTCTGGTACGAAGGAAAAGGCGTCGATCTAAATAGGATCAGAATTCTCGCGAGGTAGTCGTGATTGATGAGGTTGAAGAGCCAAATGCAGCCGTTTTTCCTATTGAGAAGCAAGGCTCGAGAAAAGAAATCCCTGCTGGGGGACAAACAGTGAACGAAGGTGTTCCTACTAGGGGGACACCAACAAGAAGAAAACCTTACAGAGGAACAACTGGAAGTTCCTCTTGAGGAAGGTCGTACTACCGACCTATCTGTTCTGCCGCCTGCTCCTCCTAGTGGAACCCCAACGACCTCCCAGATCTTGGGAGAGATGACCAGGGACGTGGAACCCCTGGATCCCAGTTTAGAAACGTTTGCTGAAGAGCTTCCCGGTCTTCTTGGAGCAGGTGGTGATGATGAAGATGAAGCAGGGGGTGATGATGAGGATGCATCAGGTGGTGGTGATGATGGGGGTGAGGAGAAGGGAGAGGAGGATGAAGCTGCCGATCCTCAGAACGTGGAGAGAGGAAGCTCCCAAACTGAAAGGCAGGACAACTCGCGAGGAAGCTGGGCTTTCTCTTTTAAGCATAGGGGTACCCCGTTTACGCAGGATAAGAAAGCGTGTGCTAGACTGGTGAACCGCCTCGGGGCCAATGGTCTGATCATTCCAACTGTGGATCGCTGTTGGCGCCCGAGGTTTATGAAACATTGTCTCGGTAGGCCTGGCAGGTATGCTCGCGCCTTCGTTCCTTTCTCCTACTGCGATCGTGTAAGTGCTAACTCGGCTAATGAATGGTGTGCAGACTTTGGCGACGACCAATGAGCTCGTCGCTTTTTATGAAAACAAACTCCAGTCTCTGTCCGGGAATGAGGACGAGCTAGTCGAGTTGTCAAAGCTGGTCGAAAAGTACAAAAAACGTCTTGCCAATGAGCGAATAAAGCTGAACAAGCAGGAGGAAGTGGTTAAACAGCTGATGGCGCAGGAGACTGCGGCATCTGCCGCCAATGACCTTGCTGCTCTGAGGGCTGACCTAGACAACACCTATGTGATTGCCGTGACAGAGCTTGTCAATCAGCAAGTGATCCAGGAGCAAACGGGTGCCGACTTCTTCAAGCTGCGAGAAGATTATCGTGCTCTCGAGAAGTTGCATGAGGGCGAGATGAAAAGGCTCTGACTATCCCGAGTTTTGAAAGTCGCGCTGACGCAGCGAGAGACTCAGGTTGAGTGTGCAACTAAGCTCGAGAAGCTTCGGCATCACGTAGAAGACCAGAAGAAGGTCGATCCCATCATTCAGGTGTACGCCCAAGCTAAGGGAACTCTGGACTATGTGCGGTTCATAGTCGGAGAGGGTGGTTCTATGCCACCTGAGATTATGGCGAAACTCGAGGCGGATGTGGCGGAGCTCAAGGTGCAGTACGATGCTATAGACATAACTGACGTGACACCTGAAGACTTCGTTTTCCGGCCTTTGTTCAATGAGCATGGTTTGAATTTGATTCAATCTACTCCGGGGAGTTCGGAAGCTACTGCCAAGGTCCAGCTCGCTACTCCAGCAACGCCGAGAGTCTAGCTGTTTCTTTGGAGTAGCTTTCCCAGTTTTCTTAGGATTGGAGTCGGCCTGTTTTGTACCTCTTGTGTTCCTTTGGGGTAGTTGGCGTGTTTTCTTGGGATTTGGGTCTGCCTTGTGTATCGGCGGTTTTGCTTTTATTCAAAAGGATATATGTTTCCAGATTTGCACATTTGTTAGGTCGTTGTTATTGTTTTGTAATCTTTTGTAAGACTTGTGTTTTTTGATAATGGAAATAGAGCTATAGCTCGGCGTATTTTGAGTAATCTTTTGTTCGTTGATTTATGATTTAATAAGTACGTTGGTTTATGAGAAAAAGCTTTGATTTCACATTGTTGTTTAACCGGAGTTCGGTTGTTTGTTTTCAATTTGGTAGAATATATAGAAGTTATAAGTGGATATTTCTCTAATTCTTGTGCGAACTGAAAGACCACTCGATCAAAAGCCTGAAGGAAACGACCTGCAGATTGTCCCTTTTGACAAATGATCTATGGACGAAAACTATAGTTTCGTCAATAGTCTCGGTTGGAGTATGCGAGTCGGAACTCGGCTTTTGAGGTGAGACTTATGCTCAAATGTTGTAACTTTGCACACGTCTAATACTCAACTTTAGGAGTACGCGAGTCGGAGCTTGGCTTTTTTAAAAAAATAGAGACTTCAGATCGAACTTTTTGACTTTGCACGTGTTCAGTACTCATCTTTAGGAGTACGCGAGGCGGACCTCGGCTTTGTTAAAGGTCTTTGGAGCCAAGACGAGAAAAATTTGATCTCGCCGACATCCCTGTCTTTGCGCAGGGTATGTGCGAGTTATAACTCGACTTTAGTTTGTAGTTTTTAGGAGTTTGCAAAGGTGCAGTTGGTACAGTTGTATTTGTGAATAATGTAAAAGGTACCGAAATTGACTCAGAGATCGATGTATGAGTGGAAAAAATAATTTTTATTAAGTGAAATAGCTGCACCCAGTGGGTTATAGTTCAAGCCAGGTCGTAGTTCATGGTACAAAGGAACCTAAGAAAAGAATCTCTTAAGTTTGGTGGCGTTCCAAGAGTTCGGGATCGGCGTTCTGTCCATAGCCTCTAGCTCGTATACTCCAGGTTTGACTATCTTGGACACTTCGTATGGGCCTTCCCACTGAGCTCCCAACTTACCAGGATTCTCTTGTGCAGTGTTCGCGTATGTCATTCATAAGACCAAATCTCCCTCTTCAAATCGTCTCTGCTTGACGCCTTTGTTATAGTATCGTTTCATGGTTTCCTGATAGGCATGTATCCGATAGAGTGCTCTGTCTTGGACCTCCTCTACATCGTCGAGAGAATCAAGGAGCATGGCATCATTAACGGCTTTACTTTCTAGCAACTTTTTTGGCATAAGTTGAATACGGCTGCTTTGGATAGTGCTAAAGCTTCGATTTTTTGGGCCAAGGAGAATGGTGTCTGATTGGTGGACTGCCAAGGTGTAGTTCGATAGGACCATAAGACGCCGTTTAGCTCGTCCACCCAATTTCCTTTTTTAGAATCGAGTCTTTTCTTCAGTCCGTCGACTATACATTTGTTAATGGCCTCGGCCTGCCCATTTGCATGCGGGTACCTTGGCGTGGAATGGTTCAGCCGGATGTTCCACCTGTAACATGGGCAATAAGTAGCTAGTTAGTATAAATCAACGTATGTTCGGGGTTGTGGCTGGTTTGCCGTCCACCTGTCGGAGAAAGCCTGTACTGTTTTTGCACAGAAATTGGTGATGTTATCCATCATGATTTCGTACGGGATGTCGTGCCGGCAGATTATGTTTTTCCATATAAAGTCATGTACCTGCAACACTCATATATAATGCGGGTTGTTAATGACCATGGGCATAGGGATCATCTTGCCGATCTAAGAGTCTGTGATATTTAGACACGAAACCTGTTTTGCTTTGACCGCTGTGTACGATTTGGCTTCGACCCACTTGGTGAAGTAGTCAGTCATTACCAGCAGGAATTTTTGCTTGTTTGTTCCGACAGGAAAAGGTCCTACTACGTCCATCCCCCACTTCATGAATGGATAGGGGTTTGCTGAAGCGTTTAGTGGTTCGGTGGGTGCGTGGTTAGTTGGTCCATGTTGTTGGCACATTTTGCATCGCTTGGCGAACTCCTGGCTATCATGCAGCATCGTTGGCCAGTAGTGTCCGTGCTTCTTTATACGTAATGCCAGGTAGCGTCCGCTAGAATGGCTTCCGCCTACTCCTTCGTGAAGTTTGGCAAGTACTTTCTGCACATCGTCTCCATTAATGCACCGTACTAGGATTCCGGACGCGGAACATTTGTAGAGTTGTCCATCTATGATGGTGTATCTTGCTGCTTTAACTCGAAGCCGTCGTGCTGCCCATTTGTCTTCGGGCACCATTTCTGTAAGAATATGCTCTTTTATCTCGGCTCGCCAGTCAAGTGGGCTCTGTTGGTCTTGCTCTCGTTTGAAGGAGACTAGCTCGTCGATGGCGTTAGCCATCATAGTGGTGATACTTGGTGAGGTTAAATATTCCATCGGAATGGTTCTCTTTAGTTCCAGCTCGTTGGTGGAAGCCATGTTGGCTAACGTGTCGGCAAACTTGTTCTTGTTTCGTGGAATTTTGGTGAGCTCGAAGCTCTCAAAATTGCTTGCCATCTCTTGGACCATTTGGTGGTATTGCAGCATCCTGTCGTTCTTCGTGGCATATTCTCCGCTGAATTGGCTGGTGACAAGATGGAATTTGCAGAAAGCGTGTATGCGTGAAGCGCCGAGGTTCTTTGCAAGTCGTAGTCCTGCCAACAATGCTTCATACTCTGCCTCATTGTTGGATGATTTAAATTTGATCCTGAAAGCTTGTTCAAGTAATTCGCCAGTTGGTGATTCGAGCCTGACACCTGCACCTTATCCTTGTTTCCTTTGTGATCTGTCAACGTAAAGATTCCATACGTTTGGTGGAGGTGCGATATGTGCCTCACGTGGTATTTCCGCAATGAAATCTGCAAGAACCTGGGACTTCAAACATGTTCGATCCGATACTCCACGTCGTATTCGCTAAGCTCGACCCATTTGGTCAACCTTCCAGATTGGTTTGGGCTATGAAGGATAGTGCGTAGTGGCTGGTTGCTGAGCACGACAATGATATGCGATTGGAAGTAAGGTCGTAGCTTTCAAGTTGCGGATACTACCGCCAGCACTATCTTTTAAATGGATAGGTATCGCGTCACGGCATCATTAAGCGACTTGCTGACGTAAAAGATTGGTTTCCGCTCTCCTTGGCTTTCCTTCACGAGGACGCCACTAACTGCTGCCTTGGAGACTGCTACGTATACGTATAGGATCTCGCCGTCCTCTGGTTTGGCGAGTACATGTGGTGTAGTTAGGTATGCTTTGAGCTCGTCGAACGCGATCTGGAACTTTACATCCCACTCGAAACACTTTTTCCATTTGATGATTTGGTATAATGGTAAGCTTTCATCGGTGGACCGGAGATGACCCCGTTCAACGCGACAATGCGACCTGTGAGATTTTTGTACTTCTTTCTTCGTTCGTGGTGCTGGTAAGTTGAGGATGACTCCGATTTGTTTGGGGTTTGCTTCGATCCCTCTCTTTGTTATGATGTACCCTAAGAATTCACAAGATGTGACTCCGAAGGTACACTTGGCTGGGTTAAGCTTCATTCCGTAGAGGTTGAGTGTTTCGAAGAACTTTGCCAGGTGGTTGATGTTTTAACGAGCATATCGTTGATATAGACTTCCATAGACCTGCTGATCTCACCAGTGAACATTTTGTTCACTAGGCGTTGGTATGTTGCTCCTGCATTTTTTAGCCCAAAGGGCATTACCTTGTAGCAATAGATTCCTATGTCCGTGATAAAGGCGGTTTTCTCCCAATCTAATTGATGCATCATGATTTGATTGTAACCTAAAAAAAAACATCCATAAAAGTCAAGAGTTCGTTGCCTGCCGTAGCTTCCACTAGTCAGTCTATGTGAGGTAAGGGGAAATTATCTTTGGGACAGCCTTATTGAGGTCAGTGAAGTCGACGCATACGCGACACTTGTCGTTCTTCTTTTTAACGACGATATGATTAGCCAGCCATTCCGGGTACTTCACCTCGGCAATCAAGCCGTCCTTCGGGAGTTTTTCTACCTTGTCATTAACTGCTTGAGAACGTTCTGTTCCGAGCTTGCGGCGCTTCTGTTTTATTGGTCTGTAGCTCAGGTCCATGTTTAGCTCGTGGCAGGTGATCGATGGATCAATACCTTTTATGTCGTCCATGGTCCAAGCGAAGGTTCGGACGTTCTCTTTTAGTAATTTGATTAGCTCGTTTTGATGGTTTCGTCTAACTCTTTCCCGATTCCTGTAGTTCAGTTCGGATTTTCGGCATAAATACTGACTTGCTCAACTTTGTCGTATCTGGTGTAGAGTTGTAGATGAGCAATGGTCTTGTGGTTTTATCTGATACCTGCAAGGTTCGTGTCTGATGTTCTGTTAAAAAGCAAGTTCGAGCTACGCGTTGATTTCCTCTAATCGTCCATGTTCCTCTATCTGTTGGGAATTTGATGCACTAGTGGTAGGTCGACACCGCTGCTTTCATGGAGTAAAGCCATGGTATACCTAAGATTACATTGAACATCGAGTCATGTTCCATGACAACAAATTTGACCATTTGGGTGGACCCTCCGGCCTGAACAGGTAACTTAACCGTTCCGGCAGAAGAAACAGTTTTGCTGCAGAAACCTGTGAGTGTTCTGCTGCCGTCCTTGATCAGGTCGGCACTGATTCCCATGTTGTCAAGCGTTCTTTTAAAAATGATGTCCACCGAGCTACCTGTATCGATGAGTATTCTAGCTACCTTTGTGTTCGCAGTGACCAGCTCGATAACTAAAAAGTTGTTGTGAGGTTGACTTAGTCCCTTCAGGTTAACATCTCGAAGTTCAAGTGGCGGAGAGGTCGGCGCGATGTCGGTTTGTTCCCATTTGTGCAGTGACAGCTCGTCGTTCAGAGTTTTGGATAGATCGCACGGAGTCATTGCATGAGACTAATCTTCCCATTATCATGTTGACTCATCTTCTAGGTAGAGAACCTTCCGTAGCTCGGTCGTTTGGGCTGCGATCTCGCGTTCGAGTGGGAGGTGCCATGTCGTCGCTGGTATGCGAGCCCTTTTCTCAAACTGTGCTGACCTGGTGGGCCTTATCCGTGGTGGACGAATTATGCCACGTGTTTCCACCTCGTCATCGGTCATTGTTCCTGCTTCTGCTAGTATTAATCTTGTTGTCCTGGAACTTCTTCAGTAAGAGAGGCTGTAGATGACGGCATTCTGCGGTTTTATGTCCTATTCGCTTGTGGAAATCGCAGTACGCCTCTAGATCATTATCCGAAGGTGGGGGCTGGTCGGTGCTTTTCTCACTATCTGTGATTGCATAAGTGGCGCGTCCCCACCTGTCCCTTGAATAGTGTTGCCTTGGTTCTCGGGGGACTTCATCTCTATCTCGGCTGGGTTTTTTGTCGTGGTGCCTTTTGGACATCGTGGAATGCTCCTCCTCTATCTCGATAAATTTGTTGGCTCGGTGAAGTGCGTCCTCTAGTGTTTATGGAGGGTTAATGAGTAGCTCGTCCTTGAACCTTGATTTGAACCATAGTGCCTTTCGCAGGGCGGCGATTGCTCCTTCGTCGTTGATCATGATACGAGCTACGACTCCTTCGAACCTGTCAATGAAATCTTTCAGCGACTCTTCTTCCTGCTAGGACAGTGTCCACAGGTCAGTTGTTGAAGCTTTCTTCGCGATGTACATAGAGTAGTGTTTGATGAACACGGTTGAAAGCTGTTGAAATGTGTTGATGGTTCCGGGCTCCAGACGGGAGAACCAATCCAATGCCGAACCTGAAAAATTTTCAACAAAAAGTTGACACATATCTGCATCTTGTTCCTCTGCAGAGAATTGAGCTCGCGCCATAGCGATTGTGAAGGCTGTCAGGTATTGAACCGGATCTTTTCTGCTGTCGTATCCTGTGAACTTGATTTTTGTAGAGTGCCGAACCGAGACGTCGGTAACTCTCCTAGAAAACAGGGTTCGTTGTGTCTCTTCGATGGCGCGAAGGATGTCGGGGGCCGAGCTGGTGGCCTGGTGTATCTACGAACTCATGATCTTCAGCTGCTTGCGGATGTTCCGCATCTCGGTATCCTCGGTTGTGCTCCTAAACCTGGTCGCATTTGTGTAATCTGTCCAACCTTGGTTTCCATCTGTCTCGGGAGTTTGGTGAGATGCTCCGAACAGATTTCGGTTAACTGTGCGCGCGTCCCTTTCCTCAGTGGACGCGGTGATGCCTTCCAGCTGCGCTCTTAGGGTCTGGGATTCCGCTCTCAGCTTAGCGGTTTCTGCCTTCTGCTCCTTTATCTGGTTCAGTAGGTCTTGCATGGTGATTTCCGGGGCCTCTTCATCATGGTCAGATGCCATTCTTTCGACATGATCGTCCTTGTTTCCTACATTGATGGTAGATACATCTAGTCCTTTTTCGATTGATCATGTGGTCATTGCTTGTGGTTGATTATTCCTGCAAAGATAAATTACGAAATCGTCTAGCTAATCATCACAGACGGCGCCAACTGTTGAATCAAGACTTACCAATTAGGTTTAGGTCTTTGATCTGGTGGGTAAAAGGTAGGAAGAATTTCATATATCTTTCATGAGTAATTACATGGGTATTTATAGTGAAAATACATGCTTAAAACTCTAATTACATTAATTAACTCTAATGGGCCTCGAGTTGGAAGGCTTAGCTCGTCAGATCGTCCTCCTGATGTCGGCATCCAGCTGGACCTTAAGTCGAAAATGGCTTTTTGGATAATACTACACTGATATCAACAGTTTGTATTCTAAGGTTCCATAGATTTATTTTCTTTCAGAACTCTATGACCAAAGTCATATAATTTTATCGTTATATTTGTTTTAATTTTTCTTTGCAACAATAATGAAAGTATAACCTCAATATTCTCCCGTGGATACTTTTCGACATGGTTGCTTCCGCCATTCTCGCATTTTTCCGCCATTCAAGATCTCATCCACTAAAAGATTTAATTTATTTTATATTTTATTCAAGTCGTTTTTAAAGAAAGATACAACATTGATGAAGATCTTCTAAATATATTTTATAAATTCGTACATAATTTATATAATCTCATCAGTTAGGTAATTAAGAGAACATTGAAAAAACCTATTTGCATTTTTCAGGTACAGTCCAACCTTAAAAACTATGTTTTGCTTTTTATTAGAAGATAAAACTATGATCAACTACTAAAGCTTAAACCAATTTGACATAAGAAAATTGTGATCAAATTGATTCATATTTAAGGATTCAATGGTATAAGACTCTTTGTGGGAAACACGTTAGAATTTATGAAGTATAACTAATTAATGTAAAGATTCAACTGAAAGTTAAAAATGTTTTGAATAATTGATGATATGGTAAGAATCTTAAATATACTTCCTCCGTTTCACAATATAAGTAGTTTTAGGGAAAAAAATTTGTTTCAAAAAATTGTTGTTTTCACTTTTCAATGCAAAATTTAATGTATTTTTTATGTTTTTTGACCTTTTATAATCTGCAGAATGATTTATTATTGGTTGGTTTGTTTTGGAATGCGGATTTTATCTTTAAAAACTTAAAATTAAATAACTTTCTTAATAGTTGTGCACAAACCTTAAACTACATACAATATGAAACAGAGGGAGTATTAAATAAGAAGCATATGAAACTTTTGTGTCAACACTAAATTTTATTGAACTTTTTAATTTATTTTCGAGTTCTATGTGGCAATTCTACAAAATTTTGAACTTTTTAATTTACTTTTAGTTTAAAATTTTTAAACATTTATTATAGTTTTTTTCCTTTGTAATTTATAACTTTAGTGACAGTTATCTCAAATATATCTCCACTTATATTATATTTATTTGTATATATTTCTATACTTTTACTATTTTTATTTTAGTTTTGGTAAAATAAATAAATAAAAACTATATAATGTAAAACTACCAATAATTATTTTTCTATCTATGTTATGACTTAAAATCTTAAAATTATACATATATTACTCTATTTAGTTAAAAATTTATCATTGTGTAAAAGAAATCTCACATTATACGCAAAAATGAGTATCAAACTAAAATCATATTATGAATAATTGAATACATCAGAATAATGATAAATTATAATGATCAAAATTTTCCTTTATAAACATCTTTGGTTTAATTCAATTTTTTAATTAAATCGAAAAAATTAAAATAGCATAAAACAATTGAAATATTTTAAGATAAAATTTAAATGTAACAAAAACTTAATAAAAATTTGAAAATGTTGTAACTATTTTAATTTGTTTTTTTTTCCAAATATGTTTAATTTATTAAATTTTAAAAAGTAATTTTAATTAGAAAAGATGATGAATTCAACTTGAAAATTTTAAACATGATAAAAAAGTATTTAATTTAAATTATGTACAAATATTTTTAGAATAATATAATAATAACTTTGTAAATAGTTTATATCTCATGTATAAAATGAGACTTCATCTAGTGCAATATTAAATGAAGAACGCTAATTAATAAAACTCTAGAAGCGTTGTATTTTTGCTGGTAAATATTTAATATAATAATTTTTTTGCATCTCAACAAAGTGCCGTTGTAAGGGTGGTTTTTCAATATTTTAAAATAAGTTTGTATCTAGTTGTTTTTGTAAGTTCTATTTTTTTTTTTAATTTTGATAAATTGAAAAAAAAAACAATGTGCTGTTAATGATAATACAAATACACTTCTACAGTTAATGTGCCGTTAATCAAACTAGTTTTTCTTTTTGCAATAACAATATCACACCACGACATATTAAGAATAAATAAAAGGGTCCACAAATTTTTCTCCCTTTTATTATTGTTATTCTTTCTCTTTTCCATCTAAATTTTTGGCCTTTCTATTTTTAGATGGAATGAGCGTTATGACCTGGAACGGTCATTCCAAAATGTTACAGGAACTTCCTGAAACATTTTGGAACGACCGTTCCATGCCAGAATGATCGTTCCAAAATGTTTCAAGAACTTCCTGAGACATTTTAGAACGACCGTTCTAGGCCAGAACGGTCGTTCCAGACCAAATTGGTTGTTCAATGTTTTTTATAAATATTATTAAAGTTTCCGGTTTTGATTAGAATTGTAGGTGAATTACGTTATAGTTTTGAGTTAAATAATGATGTCATTTGGCTTGGGCCATTTCTTTGATCTTTCATACCTTTTTATAATAATATGGCCAATTGTTTTGGCTGAAGTCGTCCTAGAGAATTTGCTTTTCTTTGAAGGAGCACATGTATGTTCAGCAACATAATTATTGATTCGAAAATATGATGATCCAGCTAGACACTCTGCACGAATTCTTCAATTGCAAAACCGATCTTTGTACTGTAAACACCAAAAATGAGTACAAGATTTTGCAACTCTATAATCAAAGTTATACTTCATAGCGCATATTTCCATTGTCTTTATCAAGTCTTCCTTGTTTTTAAAAATTTGATCCTTTTTTACACAATCAATCACTCCAATCTTTTGATTTTCACAAAAAAACAAATTCGGACATCAACTAATTATCACCATCAACTTCAACATTAGGAGGATATCTCTTCAAATCATCATTCAATCTTGAGTTACTTACATCTTCTCTTGGTAATTGAGGCTTATTGTCAACATCTTCTTCATCAACTGAATCTTCTGGCGGTTTATTCAAATTAAATTCCATCTTGCTCCTTTAATCATCACCATTACGTTTAAATGTCACACTGATGACTCTGAATTTTCATGATTTTTACATATCATTTAGTATCGATTATGAGGTCTTTAGGTGTGCATACATCACATTTGTAGTTGATTTTAGTAAGTTTGTGATTTTTTGGACTTTTGCATTAGAATTTTCATATGCACGCATTTTGGAGATTTTTCAGGACTTTCAGGAGTCTTCGGGAAGGATTTGTGAGATATCAGAAAAGCAGCACTTAACATGGAATGGAGCAGCACTTAGCGTGGAATGGGCTAGCACTAATCTGGATCGACTGCAGCACTTACCTGGATCGATCTCAGCTCTCTCCTGCATCGATTCTGGATCGATCCTGCAGCACCTATCTGGATCGATCCCAGCACCTATATGGATCGATCCTGCATCACTCCTGGATCAATCCCAACTGCAACATCTGGATCGATCCCAGCTCACTTCTGGATCGATCCAGATTGATCTCAAGACATGTCCAGATCGATCCCGCACCAAGCTTCTAGATCGATCCCGCGCTCAAACCAGATCGATCTCACTGGAGCCTCAAACAAGCTGGATTGATCTCAAGCTCAGCTTCTGGATTGATCCCGTTAGTGCGTCCCCAGCTCAGATCGATCACGCACTTACCAACTTGAAGTCAAACACGCTCCGACCCGACCAACTCAATTGCGAAGTGGACCTGGCCCAAGATCCGAGACAATCATTAGCTTTTGTCTTAAGGGCGATTTAGGGCTTTTCTCTGAACACTATAAAAGCCCTAATTCGCCTCCTTTTGCACAAGGTTTGTTTTTTCTTTCCTTTTTAGGTTTTGTCTTAGGTTTTTCATTCTCTTTGTTGTTCTTCATGTTCTTGGTGTAAAAACCAGATTTTCTTTAAGTTTCAAGTTAATCTACTGTTTTTCCTTTACTTTCTTGCTTAGCTTTAGGTTGCTGTTTAGCTGGTGCATATTGATCTACGTTTTAAGCTTTTAATCTTTTGTTTTAAGTTTGTCCTTCATCTCTGTTTTACTGTTTCATTGATGTTCTTTGTTTCTGGGTTTGTGTTCTTACTATTCTTCATCTGTTTAACCTTAGATCTGCATTTTTAGCTTTGAAGTCATGATTTCTGTTTTCAGTATTTTCATTTCTATGAGCAGTGAATAATCCATTAAGTTCCTGAGGATGGGGTAGACTAGGGTTGATGTCCTAGTTTCACCTTAGTACCTAATTTTTTGTCTTTAAATCCTTTCTGTTTCACCTGCTCGTAATGCTGATTGTATTTCTTTCTGACCAGGACTGAAAACCCGCCTTTAAGCTCTTCAACACTTGACAATGATTCATTGAAGATGTCCGGAACTAGGTGATTTCAGAGATTCGTTTCCCCTTCTAAGGGATTAGTTGTTTGGGAAGCTTATTGGCTATAGTAGATTGTTGTTCATGCCTGCTCAGTAGTTACTATCTTTCACGGGAGTTAAGTTTGTGGTTGCTTTGCTTAAAATTGATTGCCAAGGGATTGGAATTGGATGCTTATGTTTCTACTGTCTAGGGATTAGCTCATTGTATGATGTATGTTAGGTACGTAGGTAGTTCAGGATAGATCCTTAGTCAATTGCCTTTGTCCTCAGGTACTTCTTTACATTCGTTTACATTTTTTACTCTTTCTACTTGTACTCTGTTTTTGCATCTTAGTCTTGTATGCTTCTTTTTTGTTACTGCACTTTACTTCCAGCATGTACACTGCACTTAGGACCTGTTATCCTACCGGCATGAAGACCATCAACTTCCAACCCAACAAGAAAGTTCTGATATCCTACCAGCATGAAGAAAGAGAGCAAATAGCTGAAGAAGCAAACTTATAAGGAACATAGGCTCTGGTTGATCAGGAACTAATTGAACCTGACTGTTATCATTTCAAAGAAGTGCCAACAACTAGACAAGGAAAGAGCTTGGCAACAGCTCATAAAAATATAGGCAAACTTCAGAAATGGAACAAGTTCCAAGACAGCTACATCACCAGAAAGTTCAAGGTGATGACCTCTCAGATTACGAAACTCACATTGAAGCTCAACAAGGCCACATCCTCAAGGAAACAAGAATCCCCCTAACACTTAGAGAGAAGCAAGTCAATCACCAACAGTCCAAGGCAGCCACGAACTGCGCAACCTCACCGTCACTCCTCTGCAAATCCGGAAACAATGCAGAGGAGGAAGCAGCACCACTCCGAAAGAGAGAATCGTGGATCAGCTAGCCAACAAACCACTCATCAACCTTAACTACTTCAACAACACCAAGAAGTCCAACAACATCAAGAACTCCAGCAGCAGCAGCAAGAAGCACAAGAGGCATACCCGGGATACTATGACATGATGCATGAGTATCTTCCTTGAAGATACTCCACACCTTTTGAGGTTCATCCCGATCCTACATCTCATTGTATAATCCACTTGTTATTTTTGATTAATGCTTGCTATGTTTGCTTGTTGCTTCTGATTGCTCTTTATGTCTTAATGCTTTTTCACTATCATGTCCATCCTTGAGTCCAATCCAAAACTTGGTTTACACAGAGACTGTGTAATACATGTTTGGGGGAGGATTCGGAGGACCTGCTATTTAGTGAAATTTCTTTGTTTGTTCATTTGTCTCCACTTTACAATGCATTTACATAGCATCTATTAGCATTGAAAGACCCATAAAAACTTGTAAATTTTTTTTCAAAAACAGAGTATCATTTGCATTTCATTTAGTTGCATGTAAGATGTTGCACATGCATAGGGAACTAGGAAAATGATAACCTTGTAAGTATGTTGTTTTCTCAGAAAGTTTTAGTGCCCTAGTTGTTAGTTATCTAATGCATCCTAAAATTGTCTGAAGTAAAACTGCACCTTGCTTGGAATGTGAATTTGCATGATCATTTGTCTCCTGAAGCACGTTGTGATTTGAAGTTTGTTCATATCTATTAGAACTTGAATTTTAATGCTTAATTATCATGTTTGTATTTTGAATATGAACTCATGGATAGCATATACATATTTGGGTTATCTTATACCTTTTATCATTCTTGTTAACCCAAGTAGAATCCCCACCTTTGAACCTTACCTTCTTTCAAACTCTGAATTTACTAATGAGTGGCAGGACTTTTATGGAATGAGCTTGGTAGAACGTGTTAGGTTTGAACTGGCAGGAATAGGGTCTCATGTAGTTCTAGTCCATGCTTTTTGGACTAGATAGGACTAGGTGGGATTCGATTTTGAATGTTGGTTTGGGCGGAAACAAATGAAAGGGTATTGGTAGTTGGTAAAAAGGGAACTGTTAAGAAAGAACCTTAGGAGATGAGATGAAAACGAATCATAACATGCTAGTAGAAAGTTTGAGGGAACATTGGTATGCAAAAGAAATATGGCTAGTGCAGAATAAGAGAAAACGTATGACCATGAATTCAAAAGGGTAAAACCCAAAAGATAGTGCAAGTGAAAAGTTCAAGAGCCATTAAGTGTTTAAGTAAGTAAGTTCTTGAAACAGCTAGCAACATCTAAGAAAGAAGTCTCTCCTAAGGCTAACAAAGAAAAGATGAAAAATGGGAATGTGAGTGGGTATGATCACTTTGAGTTTCAAAAGGGTAGAACTAGGACGCATCACTAGGCAGAATTAGGAAACTTAGGTTTCATTAGCATTGGGTAGATGGGGTTCTATTTCTATATGCATCTAAGTGTTCTTACCTTTAGCCTTTTGCTAAAGCTCATTCCCTTTTTGAGAGAACCCTTGTTCTGAATTACTAACCAGTGCATAAAGGGGTCATCTTTACTCCTTAACCAGTTATTGACAAAATGAGTTCGTTGAAGGCACATGACTTGATCCATGGTTCCTACTTAATGAATGTTAAAGGAAAAAACAAATTTGAATGCATTGTGGAAGTTGGAATTGGTTTGTGATGACTGTGATGAGTATGGCTAAAGTTTGTAAGTAGGATGAGCTTAGGATTGCATTCTAGAACTAGTAACCAGGACATTAATATTACATGTGTTTGCAGCATGTTTTGGTTCTTAGTTCCCACTTTCAAACCTCAATCTCAGACTTCTGAATTACTTTCTTGAGGGCAAGCAAGGATTTAGTTTGGGGGAGTTGATGACTATGAATTTTCATGGTTTTTACATATCATTTAGCATCGATTCTGAGGTCTTTAGGTGTTCATACATCACATTTGTAGTTGATTTTAGTAATTTTTTGATTTTTAGGAATTTTACATTAGAATTTGCATATGCACGCATTTTGGAGATTTTTCAGCATTTTCAGGAGTTTTTAGGAAGGATTTTTGAGATTTCAGAAAAGCAGCACTTAACATGAAATGGAGCAGCACTTAGCGTGGAATAGACTGGCACTAATCTGGATCGACCGCAGCACTTACCTGGATCAATCTCAGCTCTCTCCTGCATCGATTCTGGACGATCCTGCAGCACCTATCTAGATCAATCCTAGCACCTATCTGGATCGATCCTGCATCACTCCTGGATCGATCCCAACTGCAATATCTGGATCAATCCCAGCTCACTTCTGGATCGATCCAGATTGATCTCAAGACACGTCCAGATCGATCATGCACCAATCTTCTAGATCGATCCAGCGATCAAACCAGATCGATCTCAATCAAGCCTCAAACAAGGAGGATTGAACTCAAGCTCAACTTCTGGATCGATCCCGTTCAAGCGTCCCCAGCTCAGATCGATCACGCGCTTACCAAATCGAAGTCAAACACGCTCCTACCCGACCAACTCAATTCTGAAGTGGACCTGACCCAAGATCCGAGACAATCATTAGCTTTTATCTTTAGTGCGATTTAGGGCTTTTCTTTAAACACTATAAAAGCCCTAATTCGCCTCCTTTTGTACAAGGCTTATTTTTTCTTTCCTTTTTAGGTTTTGTCTTAGGTTTTTCATTTTCTTTGTTGTTCTTCGTGTTCTTGGTGTAAAAACCAGATTTCTTTTAAGTTTCAAGTTAATCTATTGTTTTCCCTTTACTTTCTTGCTTAGCTTTAGGTTGCTGTTTAGCTGGTGCATATTGATCTACGTTTTAAGCTTTTAATCTTTTGTTTTAAGTTTGTCTTTCATCTCTGTTTTACTGTTTCATTGTTGTTCTTAGTTTCTGGGTTTGTGTTGTTATTGTTCTTCATCTATTTAACCTTCGATCCGCATGTTTAGCTTTGAAGTCATGATTTATGTTTTCATTTCCATGAGTAGTGAGTAGTCCATTAAGTTACTGAGGATGGGGGTAGACTAGGTTTGATGTCCTAGTTTCACCTTAGTACCTAACTGTTTGGCTTTAAATCCTTTCTGTTTCACCTGCTTGTAATGCTGATTGTATTTCTTCCTGACCAGGACTAAAAACCCGCCTTTAGGCTCTTCAACACTTGACAGTGATTCATTGAAGATGTCCGGAACTAGGTGATTTCAGAGATTCGTTTCCCCTTCTAAGGGATTAATTGTTTGGGAAGCTTATTGGCTATAGTATATTATTGTTCATGCCTGCTCAGTATTTACTGTCTTTAACGGGAGTTAAGTTTGTGGTTGCTTTGCTTGAAATTGATTGCCAAGGGATTGGAATTGGTTGCTTATGTTTCTACTGTCTATGGATTAGCTCACTGTATGAGGTATGTTAGGTACTTAGGTAGTTCAGGATAGATCATTAGTCAATTGCCATTATCCTCAAGAGCTGCTTCACATTCGTTTACATCTTTTACTCTTTCTGCTTTTACTCTGTTTTTGCATCTTGGTCTTCTATGCTTCTTTTTCTGTTACTCCACTTTACTTCCAGCATGTTCACTACACTTAGGACCTGTTAGTGAAACACTATTTTTCTGTTCAGCTTGACTTTGAAGCATTCATTGCATCCTGATTGTTAGTGCACTCCCATTTGGATTGATAACCCATCTATACTACAATGACGGGGAATCGATACCCTTTGAGGATGAAAAAATCCTACTATCACACACACAAACGCATCACATTCTCCTTTTTGAAAAATTCAAAAAAATGTTTAACTTGACAATCATTTGTGACAATTACTAGTGGAGATTCTAAGTGATCAACCAACCCAAAAGGGGAGTAACTGATTTCCAAATCGGTCGTACCCAAATCTATATTGAAGTCTTCTACAACCATTTTCTTCATCTCCTGAAAAGTAGAATTATATTACAAACTAATCATTCTACCACATTTCTCTTTATCAATGATGAATCTCCAACAATTATTGTCAAACAATCTCCATATACCATACATCACATATATGTGTATCATATTTTCCTACCAAATAATAATCAAGATTAGTTTTTAAAAGATATTTTCATATTCTACATATATAATAGAATTTCATAATACTTTTCAAAGTAATGTAGAAAATTTATTTCAGAATTATGTATTTTAAACATGCATATTCTAGAATTCCTAGTCTATACTACGTATTTTTGTATTCTAGAAAATATATTCCAGAATAAGTGGATACAATAGAAAATCTATTCCAGAACACATCATATTCAAGAATATTTTTCTAGAAAAGTTCATATTCTAGAATAGATTTTCTAGAACAAGTCATATTATAGAATTCTAGAATAGATTTTCTAGACTACGTCATACTTTGGAATAAAGTTTCCAGAACACGTCGTATTATGGAATAGGATTCCAGAAGACGTCATATTCTAGAATAAAATTTTCAGAAGACTTCATCTTCCTAAAATCAAAAAATCGATTAACTCAAACATCAACTTCATTTTTTCCATTAAAATCACTAGCATCTAAGAGATCATCTAAAAAAACTACAATAAAAAAAATGACACTCCACAATATCGTTTATGTGATAGGTAAACAAGTAAGAGGTAAATTATGTGATAAGAAACTAAACAATTTCACCTTTAAATATCAAAACATTAAGAAAAAAGATAAACAAAATTAATCTGCACGTATATGAACTTACCTTATATGTCAACTTTCATCACTATTTGATGTTTTTTGTGTGGATTCCGATAAAAGATTCCTATGGATATATGTTTAGAGAAACTTAGATATAGAAGGAGAAGGAAAGAAAAGACAGAGAAAATAAAAGAAACGTTGAATTTTTGTAGAGAACTAAATATAGTTACTAGAGAATATTTTATTAGAGATATTGTAGGAATATAAATAGATATGGTCTATGGATAAAGACAATGGCATATTAGGCATAAATTGACTTTTTGAAAAAGGATTAATTCCACAAACATAGGAAAATACTTTTTTAGCTAATTCTCCCATAAATTAATTCTGTGATCGATTTTTAAAAACTTTTCTAATACAATAAAGCTCAATGCTCTTGAAAAAATTTGAGAACATAGAAGGAAAGAGCATTCATAGAGCATTTTCATTTTCTAAAATTCTCCTAAATGTTTTCTTCCCAAAAATTTGTTGGATGACAAATTTTCTTCTTTTTTGTCACGAAAAAAAAAATAAGAAAAACATTGTGCCGTCCTAAATGTCTTAAGTCCTTGATTGGTATAGCATTTGAGAAAGGATAATGGTTTCCTTCAAAAATATCATAAACATAAACAAATAAATTTTAAGAGATTATAATTTAATTTTTGAGTTTGAATTCACTAATTGAATTTTAGGTTTTTGTTTCGAAGAGAGTAGAGTTTAGTATTGAATACTTAGGGTATTATTTTAAAGTCTTTAAATTATGTTAAATTTAAAATATTTATAAAACAATTGAGATTGTGTGATATTTTCGAAACTGAAATGTAAAACAGTAAAAATGATATTTTTAAGAATCCCTTGCATATATTATCCTTAATAAAATTACTTTTGAAAACTAGTAGACAAATATATAATTAATGTATTTAAATATTGTTAAATAGTAGAAACTTATTAAAAAGAAAGCTTCTTAAATCATGCAAAAACAATACATATATTGTGGAATCACCATGCCCTCATTCTTCATATAAAGTCTTACAATTTTCTATGACACTTTAACCACATTTGCAAATTTCATCTATATAAATAAACAAATCTTTTTCCTTTTCTCTTTCTTCAACATTCACTCTCCTTAATTCAGATTTGGGAAAAATGATCGAGGATGTGTCTAAGGCATTGTGGATTGTGATGGCCACCGTGTTTGTAGCCGTGGTGCCGGTGGCGCGTGGACAGCAAGTGCCGTGTTACTTCGTGTTCGGAGACGATCTCTTCGACAATGGCAACAACAATAACTTGAACACCATGGTAAAGAGCAACTATTTACCTTATGGAATAGATTACCCTCAAGGTCCAACCGGTCGGTTTAGCAACGGACGTAATATTCCAGACATTATCGGTAAGTTTTCAAACTGGTTTTCTTAATCTTTTCTTGAACTTATGAAGCCATGAATGGTTTTTGTATTTTTAAAAGTTTAGACTTTGAATAAGGATACCAAGATTAACAAAATGAGAAAAACTATTATACAAACACTCAGGTGATGAAAAAAGATGATATATAGTAGAAACCCAAACTATTTTCTTTCTTTTGGGTTATGCTTAGAAAGGATAACGGTGAAACTAGTTTTCCTGATTTTAAAAAAACTAAAATCTAAAAACAATCAAATCCAATGTTTTTAAACCCGAATGGATGACTTTTCGGATCATCGAATTTTTGGATCAATCACAAATCAATAATTTAATATATTATTATATATATATAATTATAAGTATATAAATTATATGAATGAAACCAAATAAGAACTTTTTGTCAATTATAAAGATGTAGATCTAAATTTTAAAATAAATAAAAATAGGATGAAAAATATCTAATACTAAATGGTTAATAAAAAATCTAAATCAATCTACAGTAGAATAGTGAATAGCTTATATTATAAAGAATAGTTTTAATTGACATGTATCCTTTGATTTGCTTGGGTCTTGGGTTTACAACAGTTTTTCCTGGTTAATAGCGGTATCTATGATGACTAATTTAAGTATGAATCCAGTATTGTATTATTGATGGATCACCGATTTTAGCAGTCCGACCACAAATCTGTGTCGGATTTGAAATTATTGGTCAAATCTTAACATTTTAATTATTATATCAAAAAACATGATTAGTATGTTTCCTATCTCAAAAATTTCTTTTTATTTTTATTAAGGGTGTAAATGGTTTGTAGTTTAGAGGAATAAAATTAGAGGAAAACATGCATTCTATCATATTCCTATATATTTGAACCATTTGTCAAAAATTGAAGGAAAAATGTTTTCTTCTAACTATAGAAGAATTAAGTGGAAAAAACACAATTCCACCAAAAAATATTATTCTCCAAATTTGTAGAATGTAACTGCCAAATTTTCTCTAGTATTTATTCCACCATCACTTTTCTATTTTATTCCACTAATTGCAACCATTTGCACTCTAAACATGTTTTGATTTTAGCTGAACGAGCTGGTTTCAATGCTAGCATTCCACCATATGCCGGATCATCAGAGAATAGTATTGACTTCGGGTTCAACTATGCTTCCGGTGGAGGCGCGATCCTGGAAGAAAGCTGCAACTATTTGGTAATTAACAACCCAAATCATGATATATATCTTATAATTGACTTAATCTCATCGAAAACACAAATTAACTTAAACTAATGTGTATATAGGGTGAAAATACCTGTTTCGAAGAACAAATAAACAAGCACAAAGAGGTGATCGTAAAAATGGGTTTGCCATCTAGTAAACTAAGGCGATGTCTATACACAATCAGCATCGGAAGCAACGATTACCTCAAAAATTACTTCATGAGACCTCCTACCACACTTATTAGTCTATTTTTATCTATCCGATTTGCTAGTTCTCTCGTGGAGCTCTACGATGGTTATTTGAGAGTAAGTATCGAACAAAAAAACCTACTTCCTCCGTTCTATAATATAAGATGCTTTGGTTAAAAATGCACGTATTAAAAAAAGTTATTTAAAATATTTTATATATTATACATTAAAAAAACTTGATCAATCAATGAAAAACTGGCATTTTATTATCGGATGTAAACTATTTAATAGCTTTAAAATCTGCAAGAATTACAAATATATCTTATATTTTGGAATATAAATAATTCTCTAAAACATCTTATATTATGGAACGAAGGGAGTATATTATTAATCATCTTATATAAATTCAAACGATGGTGAGTGCGAGTGCGAGTGCGAAAGCGATACAAGGTTCAGAGACAAATTTCGATCAGGCGACGGCGGAGGAAGATGCTACGATGGTGGATGCTGGGAGACCACCGGATTCTGAACGAGATAAAGGACCGTCGTGGGCGGCTAGGGTTCGTGGGTCGGTTAACAGAGGATTTCCAACTCCTGAGAGTGTGGTAGGTGATGAATTTGTGAAATCAAGGATGTCTTTGGATTTTCCAGATGGAGAAAATGGAGAACTTGTGATTACAATAGGATTGGAGGTGATTGATGCGTTGAAGAAGCTGTGGGTGAATTGCATGTTCGTGAAAGTTTTGGGTCGGAATCTTGCTCTACCGGTCCTCAACCGCAAGCTCCGGGAGCTATGGAGAACAAAGGGGGAAATTCAGATTATCGATCTTCCCCGACATTTTTTCTTAATCAAATTTGAGGATGAAGATGATTATCTTTCGGCAGTATCAGGTGGTCCTTGGAAAATTTTCGGCTGTAATATTCTGGTTCAGGCTTGGTCCGCCGATTTTGATCCTTTAAAGGATGATATCACCACGACTCCAGTTTGGGTGAGGATTTCGAACCTTCCTTACACGCTATATCATCAGACGATTCTGAAGGGCATAGCTAAGGGCTTGGGTACCCTGGTGAAGGTTGATACGATGACATCAAGTTTTGAAAGAGCGAGATTCGCTCGAATTTGTGTTGAAGTGGAGCTCAAGAAGCCACTAAAGGGATCAGTAGTAGTGAATGGGGTTCGTTATTTTGTCTCTTATGAAGGCTTGAATCAAATATGCCCGGGATGTGGAATTTTTGGGCATTCGATACAAGTCTGTAATAGGAAAGTAGTTGAGAATGGTGAGAAACCTATACAATTTGGTGGGATTGAACAACGAGATGGGTTAGCAATGGATGTTGAGGGTTTCCAAATAGCACATAATACAGTTAGGAGAGTGCAAGGCAACAGTGGAACACCCCCTGTTTCTAATATTGGGAAGTCATCTAATGATGTTGGAGGGATGATTGTACCAGTTTCAAATGCCTTTGCAAGATTACAAGGTGATGTAATGTTGCCATCTGAAGATGTTGTTGGCGAGGTAGGGAATAACGAAGAAATTATCCAAGACCTAAGCACCATCATTCCCCAACAGAATGAGAGTAGTGCACCTAAGTCACTGCTTCCGGTGAAGAGTACTATGCTTGATAAGAGGAAACTACAAAGTGAGGGATCGAATGTTGGTCAAAGGGAAGGTATGGGTTTTCGTACGAAACATAAGTTTAAGAAGTCAATTAAACCTGTCCGGGGACTGGTCTTTGGTTCTAACAGGTTTGAGAAAGAGGGTTCTCAAGTGGGGAAGAAGCAAAGAATTGAGTTAGAAGAAAAATAAAGTCTGGTGCAATCAAGAATAAATGCTGGAGAGGCAAGGGTTGTAGATCGTATACCTTTAGCTGAAAAAGATGTGAATACGCCTGCAGTACTGGTTCAAACTTCGGATACTGCAAATATGGAGGTGATTGGTTTAATGGTAGAGGAGGGTCAAGGTGAGCTGAGTAAGCTAGCCTAATGGTTCACCCCGGTTATTCTCTTTTTTGACACTGTTTTATTGATGAATTGCATCTTTTGGAATTGTCGGGGGGGCGAACAAACCCAACTTTAGAAGGTCGATTAGATAAATTTTAAAGAAGTTTGAGGTGGATGTGTTAGCGGTTTTCGAAACGCATGCAAGAGGTATTCAAGCGGATAGGATTTGTAGAAATTTGGGAATGGAGAACTCTTTTAGAGTAGATGCAGTTGGTCAAAGTGGCGGTTTATGGTTACTTTGGAAATCAGCGGTAGGTGATGTAGTAATTTTATCTTCAACCAATCAATATATCCATGCCCGGATTGTGAATGGTGATGAGATTACTCAACTGATTGTGCTATATGCAGCTCCTTCAGCTTCTCGAAGGAGTAATCTTTGGGGAGAATTAGAGGATCGTATCTTGAATGTTAATGAAACCTTTGTGATTGGGGGAGATTTTAATATAATAGTTTCATTGGATGAACGATCAGGTGGGAATGGGAGATTATCAGCAGATGCTTTGGAGTTTAGTAGATGGATTAATGGACTTTTGCTAGTTGATATGGGATATCAAGGTGGTTGTTATACTTGGAGAAGGGGACGGTCTTCACATTCGTTTGTCACCAAGAGATTAGATCAGGTTTTGTGTGGCCCCCGGGCAAGACTTCAGTGGCCGGAAGCTACGATTACCCACTTGCCGTTTCTATCCTCTGACCACACGCCATTGTTGTTAAGACTGGTCCCTAAATGTAAGTTAGATCCGTCTCGGAGACCATTTCGGTTTGAAGCAATGTGGATGCAACATGAAGGTTTCAATGATATGCTTCGTGATTCTTGGGACCGATTTACGGATACTAGAGTGGCTCTGGGGAAACTTACAGCCAAGTTAAAACGCTGGAATAGAGAAATTTTTGGAGACATCTATAAAAAGAAAGAACAAATCCTTCTAAATCTTAAGGCTGTCCAAGACGATTTAGAGAATAATCATTCGGTTATTATGATGGATAAGGAGGAGAAGCTTACAAGAGATCTTGATGAGATTTTGGAACAGGAGGAAATTTCTTGGTTTCATAAATCTAGGGAGAAGTGGCTGTCCCTAGGAGATCGAAACACTAAGTTTTTTCACATGACTACTATTATTCGTAGGAGAAGGAATAATATTAGTATGTTGAGAGATGATAATGATATATGGATTACAGATGCTGATTCTTTGGAGAACATGGTGGTAAATTATTATAAAAAACTCTATTCCCTGGAAGATGTTCAAATTAGTGATGTACAAATCACGCAGGAGGGTTTTGACCGTTTAACGGTATCGGATTGTGTGGAGTTGAATAAGGAATTTACAGCTGCTCATGTTGAACAAGCACTTTCGAGTATGGGTCCCTATAAAGCACCGGGTTTGGACGGGTTTCAAGCTGGGTTCTATCAACGTAAATGGAAAGTAGTAGGAGATTCAGTTACAAGATTTATACTTCAGTTTTTTACCTCTGGTGTGTTGCCACCCGGAACTAATGATGTTGTTTTAGTTCTTTTGGGAAAAATAGCAAAACCGGAAAGGGTGTTGCATTTTCGGCCTATTAGCCTCTGCAATGTGTTGTTTAAAATTATCACCAAGATGATGGTGATTCGATTGAAGAAGGTTATTGGTAAACTTTTCGGACCAGCCCAATCAAGTTTTATTCCAGGAAGATTGGGTGTTGATAATGTTGTTGTGGTTCAGGAAGCAGTTCACTCAATGAATAGGAAGAAAGGGACAAAAGGTTGGATGCTTCTTAAATTGGATTTAGAGAAAGCCTATGACAGGATTCGCTGGGATTTTTTGGCTGAGACTTTGCAAGTAGCGGGTTTTCCAGATACATGGATTAATTGGGTGATGAGCTGTGTTGCTAATCCAACTATGTGTGTTTTATGGAATGGAGAGAAGACTTCAAGATTTGTTCCATCAAGGGGTTTAAGACAAGGGGATCCACTATCCCCTTTCTTATTTGTCCTATGTATGGAGCGTTTGTGTCATATGATTGAACTTGAGGTTGGTCGCGGCTCTTGGAAACCAATTCGTTTGTCAAATAGCAGTCCGAAATTGTCTCATATCTGTTTTGCAGATGACTTGATTCTCTTTGCGGAAGCTTCAGTTCCCCAAATAAGAGTGATCCGAAAAGTTTTAAGTGCCTTTTGTCTAGCTTTAGGTCAAAAAGTAAGTTTGGAGAAATCCAAAATTTATTTTTCAAAGAATGTTTGGCGGGATCTAGAAGTGCAAATCACATCAGAGAGTGGTATCGGTTTAACCAGAGATGTGGTAAATATTTGGGAATTCCAATCTTAAGAAAAAGACTAAATAAAGAAACTTATGGTGATATTTTGGTAAGGGCCTCTAGCCGCCTTGCAGGTTGGAAGAGTAGGACTTTAAGTTTGGCTGGCCGAGTGACTTTATCGAAGTCAGTTCTAGCTGCACTTCCTACTTATAGTATGAGTTCTATTATTTTACCAGCTGGTTTGTTAGACCAATTGGATAAAATCATAAGGAACTTTGTCTGGGGTAGTTTGCCTGAAAAGAGGAAAATGCACTTACTGTCTTGGGAGAAGATTTGTAAACCGAAAGTTGATGGTGGGTTAGGACTGAAATCGTTAAAAGAAATGAATCTCTCACTTATTGCGAAATTGGGTTGAAGAATCTTGTATAAAGGGACTGGTTTATGGGTTGATGTGCTAAGAAGTAAGTATAAGATTCAGGATTTACAAGATCAGAGATGGTTGCAGCCAAAAGCAGTTTGCTCGGCTCTTTGGAGAGGGATTCGTACAGGTATTAATGAAGTGATCCTTAAAGGAGTGAGATGGATAACTGGGGATGGTCGGAGAATTTTCTTTTGGTTGGATTGTTGGCTGTTACCTTTTCCTCTAATTCAAGTAGCGATGCAAGATATCCCTGAGGATATGTTGGTTCATCGTTTACGCTTTTATTGGAACCGTAATGGCGGCTGGAATAGAGATTTGTTGAGAGATTTTTTGCCTCAAGATGTGTTGCTTCGCCTTAACTCTATTATCTTAGATGATTATTTTGGCTCATCATATGCTTTATCGTGGGCTATGTCTAATGATGGTTCCTTCTCTGTACGATCAACTTATAAGTTGATTACTAAGCCTCGCATTTTGACAGTGGGATTGAATGGTTTATTTGCTAAGTTATGGAAGGTGATTGTACAGGAAAGAGTTAAGCTGTTTTTATGGCAAGTAACCCATCGGGTTATTTTGACCAATAAAGAACGGTTGAGACGCAGAAATGGCACGAATGCAAGGTGTGAACTTTGTAAGACTGCAGACGAATCAATCTTACACGCATTACGGGACTGTCATTCTATGTCCAGAATATGGAGAAGACTAGTTCCGGTGAATAAACAGGATGAATTCTTTGGTCATTCGATTTTTGAATGGTTGTTTGCTAATCTTAATGCTGGAGAATGGTCTACTATGTTTGCTATAGGAGTTTGGTGGAGCTGGAAATGGCGTTGTGGATATGTCTTTGGTGAAATGGGTAAATGCAGAGATCGAGTTAAATTCTTGAAAGATTTGGCACAAGACACTTTAAAAGCTCATCATCATTTGCCGTGTTCTGCTCCGGCTCGGAATAGAACGGTAACGGCAATAACTTGGTTGGTTCCGGAAGAGGGTTGGGTGAAAGTTAATACTGATGGTGCATCGCGAAGCTTGTCTCTTCAGGCTTCTGCAGGGGGAGCAATTAGAGATAATAATGGTATTTGGAATGGAGGTTTTGCTCTCAAATCGGTACTTGTTCTACTCCTCTCGCGAAACTTTGGGGAGTCTATTATGGGTTGTGGCTTGCTTGGAGTAAAGGTTACCGACGAGTGGTTTGTGAAACGGATTCTTAATGTGTGGTGGATTTTTTGAATACAGGGATCGGCGACAGTCATCATTTATCTTTCCTGGTAGGTTTGTGCCAAGGCTTCTTATCCCGTGACTGGATTGTCAAATTTGTTCATGTTTATCGGGAAGCGAATCAAGTGGTGGATGCCATCTCGAAGTATAGTTTCTCCTTACCTTTAGGATTTCATTTTTTAGATTTGATTCCTGAGGCTATTGCCGATGTTTATTCTGCTGATTTAGTTGGGACTTCTTTCCCACGAAACATTATTGTTTAATTTTATTCTTAATAAATTATAAAGAGCGTTTTTCCTTTTTCTTGACAAAAAAAAAATCATCTTATATAAATTTTTGTGTATAATTACAATATAAAATTATAGCATGAATTCTTTCAACGTATAATATATATATATATAGGGAAATATTCTAATATTGACATATTTTTGGGGAAAAAATAATATTATCAGACTTCCAATTTTTTTTGTCTCAATCAAAACAAGTTAAACAGTTAAAGAAAACTAATAAGTAAAATATCAAAAATGAAAGCATAAAAACAATAAAAGATTTAATTTTCATTGTGACACGTGTCAAACATTTTCAAGAAATTATTATTTTTGTTATTTTAATTTTTATATATCATAAAATAGAAAATTTGAAGAATTAAATAAGTATATATATAAATAATTTGAAAAAGAAAAAATTAATAAGAAGATCGTAAAAATATAAAATATTTTATAAAAGAACTAATTACCATATATATATTTGAACATATAAATTAGAATATATTTAATGTGAATGTAACATGTATAAAATTTAATTTGGATGGTGAAAAAAATTGACAATTATTCTTAGTAAAATAAGCTTTCCTTTTCAATTTTTTTGTGTATCATAAATAGAAATTATAAATATTTCAATATGTTAATGAAAAATTATAATAATTATTATTATTATTCTAATATATAAAAAAGATAAATGTCCGCATAATATG
>OVBE01001781.1:0-34338 GCA_900406425.1 Iberis pinnata | reverse complement strand
CTGGGCCTTGAGTCGAAATGGGCTTTTAGGGTAGGTGCTACACCTGGTATCAACACTGATTAAAGAAGAACCACAACACTCAAGAAAAAGTTTTGCTACCAACGAATCAACCTTCTCAACACATATGAAGTCCATGCTTGTCCAAAGGAGCTCCCAGGTAAGTATCATTTTGAAACTAGAATTTATAAAGCTGATTTTGTGCTTTCTCTTGTAGGTAAAGCAGATTTGAGGACAAATCTTTTTGAAGAGAGGGAGTATGATGTAATCCTAGGAAGTCTTAAACAAGGAGCTGAAGAAAGAGCTTTGGACATGCATGTAGTTGAGCTTGTAGATGGACTTGTAGCTGAAAAGGAGCATAAAAAAAAGAGTTAAGAGAATGGAAGCATCACTTATCCAATTACTTACGGAGATTGAAGAATCCTTCAACAAGTCTACAAGTTCAATGGTTTACAATCTTAGAGGTACTCAAGATTGTACTCTATTTTCTAAATTTGGTTTTGTCCCAATGGGTTTTCCAAGTTTGATTTTTAATGAGTCAATTTTGAGTATTACACTACCTAAGAGAGAAACCAAAGAACTTAGAAGAATCAAGCTTTGGTTCACAAAGGAAGAATGGGTTGGATTCAAGTCTAAACCAAGAAACAAGATCAAAGCCCAAATTTTCAAACCCATTTCTCCACCAAGGAGCATAATTTTGAGGCTTCCTTTGATTCTTGTTATTTTCCCTTATATTTTTCTTTATTTATATGCTTTTAAGGTGAACCATTAAACCTAGTTGTTTTTTTATATATAAAAAAGATTTTACTCTTAACAACTTATCTTTTTCTTAGTGTGTCATATCTAGGTTGGAGCCCCTTTGGTGTGTAGTATCCAAAGGACTTTAGATGTATCAAGAGGTTGCCACACCTCTTGTGGTTCCTACTCATTCCACTTTCATCATCAAATCGCCCATTCAATTAACAAACCATCCATCCATTCTAAACCAATATGTCCGCTGCCATATCCCCTTTCATCTCACATTCAAAGTGCCATTAGATCTTACTCAAGGTGTGTTGTTTCCTAGGTGAGATTACATCAGTATGTGAAGTTGCTTATAGCTCAGTTTTAACATACTTGTGAGTCTTCTCAGGTTTTGTAATATGATTCTCTGATTGACCAGGCTGTTTGATTGGGTCACATTATTCCAATGTGGTCTCTGCAATCTCCATACTTGCTTTTCTACTCGTTCTGTTCCTCCTCTCCTACAAACAAAGACTAATTTGTTGATATACACGCTCTTGATTTGGACCATCACTTGTTATAGTCCAATGTCCAATATAATATGTTCTAGTTTGATGAATTAAGTACATATACCTCGCGAAAACGGTTGTTTTAGGTTGTTTTTCAGATTCAGGATCTACACATCTAAGAGCAACAAGAAGTGCATCCTTATTTAAGTCTAACACGAAATCAAAGGGGAAATGTCTGAGATGGAGTGAGTGGTGTAAACCTTTTCTCGATTGAGACCGTCACAGTGTAGGACCAATAATTTCTACACAAGGGCAACTGATACATGTAAGAATTATTGAAGAACATAAAATAAAATTATAATACCAAATGAATATGGATTAAGGAAATCACATAGACAATATTATAAATCTCTTTCCTTAAATATTTAAACTTTCGTAGTGTGACAGTTCATGGTAGTAAAATTCCCAAGATACAGCTGTAGTATGCATTTATGTCTTCCAAATCCAAAGCCAAATACCCAAAATGAGTTTTCTTTTAAACATTGTGAATTTAGTTTCAACCCTTAATTTTACCACATTATCCACTTTGAAACTTCATTTCTAATTCACAACACAACTCCGGTTTTGACATGTGCCTACACTATCGATAGAGATAGAATTTAATCCTACAACTACAATGCATAGGCAGATCACTATAGCACAGTAAAATGATCGAATCCACAGAGATCAGACAGCACAACTTTCAGTTCAATTTCAAATCAAGTTAAGACAGAATAATAAGATGGTTGTAACAAAATCAAAAGCAATAATTAAACTAAACAGTTGTAAATCAATAAACTAAAACGCCAGACATTAGAGAATTCAAGAGGTATTCAGGTTTAAAAGCCAAAGTTAACATGTAATATTTTCTTTGAAAATGGTTCTCAACATGAAAGACATAAATAGAATAATCTCCTCTCAGAGTATTAAACCCTATGCTCGAATTATTAGAAACAAACTCGCCATCTCTAACTCATTCAACCATGCATCAATGTTCATATTCAATTGTTCATAAACATTCAGGACAATACTCTCACAAGCAAGAACACTTATTCATCTAGACTAGATCAGACTTCTAAACCAAATCTCTTTGCGTTTATAATTCTAATATCAGTGGACTAGTTAGCTACTCTAATTCATGCATTAAGAACAAGTCTAAACTAAAAACCTAACAAATTCAATCCTTTATGATAAACCCTAACATTCAAACATGGTTTTCCTAGGAAACCCTAAAATCTAACAGGTGAACTACTCAGACATTACAAAGCATAAATAATTCAACATCAGAATAGAACACATAATCAATAAATAAAATAGATATTATTGAGAAATAACCGAGTTCAAAAATCTTCTCCAAATACAGTGTTCGGATTCGTCTCTCTGTAAAAAACTCTAAAGTTGTAAAAGCGTAGAATAATACAACCCAAGCCACAAAGCTTTTATAGTATAAGAGAAAAAATAATAAAAATAGGGAAAGTTGGATAAGTTTGAGGACACTTTTGCAAAATATGGAAATCTTTAGATTTTCTCGCATACACAATGGACCAGTCGATCCAAGGTTGGACCGATCGATCCAGCTCCTCCGGGTGTGTGTGTGGACCGATCGGTCTATCTCTTCTGTTTTCTCTGGTTTCTTCTGGATATATGGACAGATGGATCCAAGGTTGGACAAATCGATCCGCCTTGTATGAGGCTTCATTTCTAGAGTTGATCAATCCGAAATCGGATCAATCTCTTCATTCTTCACTTAGCCAATTTCAATCCAAAAACGCATAAATTCATCACTTTAAGTGTAAATCATCATGAGTACCTGTAAACCTGAAAATATACCAAAACTTCAAGGAAAAATCTTGGGTAATGCACAACAGCAAACACAAATGTCCACTAAAATGCATTAAAATCGAGTAATATCAACTCCCCCAGACTTAGATCTTTGCTTGTACTCAAGTAAAGCAAGACCAAATATGGTGAAGAGGTTTAAATGAGACCACACAAAAACTCAAAAAATCTCAGAAACCTTAAGCATAGATATCAAAACTCAATAGAAACCAACCTTATACAACCACTGCGAATGAACTATTTACCACCACTTAACTGAATGCATGCTTCCTACTCTAAATCCCAAATCAATTAAACCATAAAGTAATCTCAACCAACTCATTAAATTAAATTAAGTTCAGATAACTGCATTCTCACCTATGGAGTATCGATCAACATGCTAAGGTACCTCTTCTATCAAAGTGTCCACACCAAACAAAGCATCAATCGACTTTTGGTCCTGATCCTTTTTTCCACCTTTCTTACTTCTCTTTTCTTTTTCTTTTTCTTTTATTACTGTTCTTTTTTATTATATTCTTTGCATTTTCTGCGATTTTCTTTATTTTTTAGCAGCCGGTTTTATGGGATGAGGAAACGGACTTCGAGGTCCGCTGTTCAATCCTTTTTTGTACCATTTATTCTTAAGGAAGGGATAGAAAGGACCTGGATCATACTGAAAGAACATGTTGGTTTTACAAAGAACTGAAGAGCAAAGTACCTAGCTTTCAGAGTATACCAACACCATAAGCAAGAGAAATTAAGTTCAGGTTAAGTCCTATCATGGTAAAGCTAGCATTGAATCATCAACAATCCAAAAGATTCAGAACTTTTAGAAGCAAATCAATCAGCAATGGGTTCCAATCCTCAACATAGCAGTTAAATCTAAGCTAGTAATATAAAGAGATCAATACTCACATTAGGTTAGTAGTCATCATAGATTTTGATCATGGTTCCTTCAACTCGATAGACTTAGCAATTTCAAACATGAAAAATTTGAAAATTTTCATCACTCTGAATCGTTAGAACCGTGTTAGTACATATACCCCCCCCCCAGAATTAAACACACAGTCCCAGTGTGAAAATAAATCAGAGAGAAGGAGAAAAGAAGAAAATATACAAAAGTCTAAAATGAAAATAAAAGTGAAATGATTTCAAAGAGCAAAAGGAGAAAATGTTACTACAAATAGCAGACTCTTCAGAAATAAACCAGTGGTGCTTCGAATGGTACGGAGTCATCATGAGAGGGAAGATCATCTGAGGGTGAACCGTCATCAGAACAATGTCTAACAGAACTCACAGGTGCAACATCAAAAGCATGCTCCATATCCTCATCGCTGTGGTGGCACTCGCGAGAGGGAGATCAGAAACAAGAAGGCCGAAGTCTCGAGATAGTCCTCATAATGTGCTTCATCAGCCCGTTGTTGCGCTCTTGTGAGTCCATAATCCAATCAATCTTCCCATCGGGAGTCATGTCAGCTCTGCGCGGTGGAAGAATGAGCTTGCTATAATCAACTTGCTCATCAGAATCAGAATCAGGTACCTGCGCGTGAGAGGATCGAGGATGACTGTAGCTCGCTCCATTAGGAAGCAAAAAAACATTGGTGGTTCCAGCTGAACCATTCTTCAGATGTTGTGGACTGGGTAAGAAACGAACATTCTATACCAACACTAGACCGTGATCTCAGGGTTCAGAAGAGGGCATTGGAGCTTTTCACCTGAGAGGTTAGAGAACTTGCAGACATTGTCCTTGCCAAACATACCATCAGTTTTCAAAATATCCCATATCAGTGAAAGAGAGTGTTTTCTCGCTTTGAAACCAAAGAATCGGAATGCCAATATGCTCTAGAATGGGGTAGTCAGACTCCCCATCACCTGGACCCTAGTAGGATTAGCTAAAGCTAGCATCTTTCGGTCTACAAGAACCTCTGCAAAAAGGAAACCCATGTTAGTGTGGAGCTCCCACTTCCGCGTCGTATCGTAAATCAAGGCCACCAATTGGCTAATGTCAAAATGAATGAGATTAAGCTCCTCTATGCGTAAAGGTCCCGCATCATCCTTTCCGTAGAAAAGTAGGCTAAGAATCCGCGCATAGATGCATATTGCCGGGTTCCGGATCTTGTCTTGCTTGGCTTATCTTGGTTTAAACTTCTCTTATCCGATAAGATCCCAAAGAGTTTAATGCTCTATAAACTCGGTCATTAACAGCTTGTACCCAATTATGGCAAAACCCATAACCTCAAAAAGGTCATGCATAGTCATCTCGTGATACTACCCGAGCATGATGAAACATAGGTAAGTCTCTGAAACTCTAGGCACCTTCAGGTTGATGTGTCTGAGATGGACCGAGGCAAGGAATTGGCGAGCAAGGTCCAAGTAGAGCGGGTATAGGGTGAACGAGAAATGAGTGAAACTTACTCGCTCGAGCATGAGTGTAATGTCGTCTAAGAGGCCTAGAGTATCTAATATCCCCTTATCCACGAACCGGATGGCTTTGAATTCAAACTTCAAGAGGCAGTTGTAGAAGAGTGAGTCAAAATCGTCCAAAACTGGTCCCAAATTGCGGTTCTTCCAATGCTTGTCAGATGATAGCGTGCTAGAGTTGAGATATTAGTCAGAGAGTGAAAGGTTTCTCTGATGTTCTATGCCAAGGGGCTGCACACAAGTTGGGATCAATCGGTGCATCGAAAGCAAGCCCCCTTTTCTTTATCGACCCGAGTGGTTTGCTTGGTTCTCTTTGTAGATGGCTCGCTGGAAGGAGGTGGCGTCGGTTTGTCGGTTTGATTGTGAAAGTTTGTCTCACTTGTCCGGTGGAAGTAGCGTCTTGGTTATGAGACATCTGCAAAAGAAACAAAACTCAAAAGATAATGAGTATGTATTCAATTCCCAAACACAATTAATAACAGTTCACAATGATTGAGCAATGCTAAGGGGTATGTAGCAAGAATCACTTGTGAGTAAACCAACTACGAAAAATCGAAATCAAGCATTCAAGTCTAAGAGTATCACAAGTTCCTAAACACAAGAAATTATCAAGCAATACCAATTAAGATTGACAAAAATCAAGAGTTAGGATAATGAACATGTCAAACCACTAGACTCAACCGTAAACCAACATCACATCATTTAGCATCAAGTAGTAGCTATTGAAACGAGGGAAAGAGTAACGACTAGAGATATGTAAGAGATATAAGGGATGATCAAGCAACACTAATTTATGAATTAGTAATAATCATAGTCATTTAAGCAATCTACAAGCTTCAAGTCAAACAAATTCCATGGAAACATAGAAAATAAGAGTGTGCGAAACATCTAACAAGAGCTCCTAACCATAGAAACAAGCAAAGCATTATCACCACAAGCATATTTCCCAAATTTCTTCAAAAATCCCTAACCCAAACTCATTCTCAACAAAATATCATTATGCATCTAGCAAAAGCGTCAATAAGTTGTAAATAATGCAATAGTCGACCAATTCCAAACACCATTCCACCCTAATCTGTGACCTAGCAAATGACCCAAACCCTACGTTCAATTTCGGCCCAAAAAGAGAGATGAGAGAGCCATACCTTGATCGAGTTCGATTAAAAGTGGTAGAAATAGAGAGAGCTTGAAATTCCAAATGATTTCAACCCAAAAGTTGCCAAAAACGATGGAGATTTGAGAGAGATGAGTAAGATGGAGCAATGGAGGTTTTGGGGAAGAAGATGAAGTGAAAGTGAGAGAGAGAAGGGGGAAATCGCGATTTAGGGTAGGAAAAAGGGGAATTTTAGTTCAAATTGAGTGAAATCGGTTTAAATCTGGTTTAAATCTCGATTTTGAAAAATTGGAATTCAGTTACATGTCGGATCAATCGGTCCATTGTCGGATCGATCGGTCCGATTAGTCTGATTTTTCCAGACGCTTTGGACCGATCGGTCCATAAGTTGACCGATCGATCCGAATCATCCAAATGGTTATGTATCTTTGGACCGATCGGTCCAAGCTCTCTGAATCCAAAATTTCATTTTCTTGCATCTTTTCCCTAAGGAACTCATGAACTCAAAGCTAAACGTTAATATGTTAGTAACTAAGACTCTAAATTAGACTCAAAACTAACTCAAAATTATAAAAGAAATAACTAAGAAAAACAAATAGTGGGTTACCTCCCACTCAGCGCTTGTTTAATGTCTTTAGCTTGACAATACTTATCTCTAGTTGGAGGTAGGATCAGCAAGAGATATCTCAGTTACCTCTGTAACCTCTAAAGTAGCTAGATAAGGCTTCATCCTTTTTCCATTAACAACAAACTCATTATCTTGGCGATCAAATAGAACAACGGCGCCATATGGTCTCACTTTCTTGATGATGAACAGTCCAGACCACCTAAATTTCAATTTCCCAGGAAAAAGTTCCAGGCAAGAATTATAGAGCAATACCTTATCACCTGGTTGAAAGTCTCTAGGGATAAATTTCTTTTCATGAGCAGATTTAGTGCGTTCCTTATAGATTATGGAGTTTTCATATGCTAATGTCAGATCTCTTCCAACTCATGGAGTTGAATGAGACGTCTTTCTGCCGCAGTTTTCATATCAAAGTTTAGCAACTTGACAATCCAAGAAGCTTTGTGCTCCAACTCTATAGAAAAATGACAAGCTTTACCATAAACAATATTAAATGGAGTAGTACCTAAAAGGGTCTAGAATGCGGTTCTGTAAGCCCAAAGAACATCATCTAGCTTCAAAGACCAATCCTTTCTGGATTCATTTACCGTTTTCTGCAAGATGGCTCTGATTTCCCTGTTAGAAACCTCTACATGTCCACTGGTTTGAGGATGATATGGTGTAGTCACTTTGTGTTTGACTCCATGTTTCTTGAGAAAACCATCAAAGACTATATTGATAAAATGAGAACCTCCATCGCTGATGACTATTCTGGGGACACCAAACCTGGAAAAGATCACATATTTAAACATCTTTAGAACAACCTTAGAATCATTAGTGGGGCTTGCAATTGTTTCAACCCACTTAGAAACATAATCAACAACAACAAGGATATATAGATTCTTATGAGACATAGGGAAATGACCCATGAAGTTAATTTCCCACACATCAAAAACCTCTACTTCTAAAATGAAGTTCTGATGCATCTCATTTTTTTTTGAGATATTTCCATATCTTTGACATGAATCACAACAAGAGATGAAGGCATTAGCATCTTTGAATAATGTAGGCCCCCAGAAACCTACTTGAAGCACTTTAGAAATGGTATTGAATGTAGCAAAGTGACGAGCATAATCAGAACCATGACAATGGTATAAGACATTCTGAATCTCCTCCTCATGCAGGCACCTCCGGAACATACCATATGAACCCAACTTGTAGAGATATGGTTCATCCTAGTAATAGTGCCTAACATCCCTTAAGAAAATTTTCTTTCGGTAACCTGTAAAATCTTGTGGTTCAACATCAGCAGCCATATAATTAGCAAAATCACGAAACCAAGGAGTAATCACAGCAGATTTAGTAGTTTTAGGGATAGAATATTTTCATCCACTCTAGTGCTAATGGCATAGATATTCTTTTTAGGTAGACTATCATCAATAGCCACATTTTCATCCACTCTAAGTTTGGAAAAGTGATATGCAACTCCATTTTCTATTCCTCTCTTATCTTTGATTTCCAAGTCGAATTCCTGTAAAAGTAAAATCCAACGCGGTAATTTGGGTTTAACATCCTTTTTGTTTATGAGATACCTCAAAGCCGCATGATCGATGTGGACTAATACTATGGATCCTACTAAATAGGATATGAACTTCTTAAAAGCAAAGATAATGGCTAGTAGCTCCTTCTCAGTTGTTACATAATTGCACTGGGCTCCATCCAGAGTTCTTGAGGCATAATAAATAACATGGAGTTTCTTATCCTTTCGCTGACCAAGTACAACTCCTACTGCATAATCGCTGGCATCACACATTACCTCAAAATAAAAATCCCAATCTGGTGGTTGAACTATTGGAGCATTCACTAGAGCTCCTTTGATTGCTAGGAAGGCACTTTGATATTCATCATCCCATTCAAATTAACTTCCTTGCACAACAGGTCTAGCGAGTTTTGAGAAGTCCTGAATGTATCTTCTGTAAAAACCTGCATGACCTAAGAAACTGTGAACGTTTTTTACAGACTTGGGTGCCTGCAAATTAGTCATAACCTTAATCTTAGCTCTATCTACCTCAATACCTTTCTCATATATGTTGTGTCCTAACACAATCTCATTTGTGACCATAAAGTGACACTTCTCCCAGTTCAGCACTAAGTTTTTCTCCTCACATCTCTGTAGAACCTGCACAAATTAGCAAGGCATATATCAAAGGAAGAACCATAGACAGCAAAATCGTCCATGAATACTTCCATGATGTATTCAATTAGATTATTGAAAATAGACATCATGCATCTCTGAAAATGTCGTTGGGGCATTGCAAAGTCCAAAAGGCATGATGCGATATTCATAAATACCTAAAGGACATGCGAATGTCTTCTTCTCCTGGTCATCTGGGTGAATAGGAATCTGAAAGAAACCTGAATAATCATCTAAGAAACAATAATAAGGGTGATTAGCCAATCTCTCAAGCATATGGCCAATAAAAGGTAAATGAAAATGATCTTTACGAGTACCATAATTTAATTTCCTATAATCAATGCACATTCTATGACCCGTAACAGTTCTAGTTGGAATTAACTCATCCTTATCATTTTTAACAACTATTATACCCCTGTTTAACAACTCATCCTCAACTAACCCAATTACTATATGAAATAGGATAAATAATTCCTGCATCTAGACGTTTCATTATCTCTTTCTTAACAATATCTTTTAGATTATGATTCAAACGTCTCTGATATTCTATAGAAGTCTTAGATTCATCTTCTAAATGTATCCTATGTATGCACAATTCTGGTGAATTCCCTGTGATGTCATCTAAAGTTTAACCTAGAGCCCTACAAAACTTTCTCAATTGACACAAAAGCAAGGCAGTCTCCACATTGTTCAAATCAGCATTCACAATCACATGGTATGTAGAATTAGGACCTAGAAACGTGTACCTGAGCCCTACTGAGAGGGTTTTACGTTCCTACTTTGGAGCTTTCAGCTCGCTCATGAATCATCAATAAGTGCGGGGTACAGTTTAGGTGGAGGCTTGGCAGCTGTTTCCACTAATGCCACATAGTCAGTCATCTCTTCGAATCTCTTACTAGAATCAAGCATCCTACTAAAACCTGAAACTTCATCACTAAGGGAAACATGATCATTAGTAGCATTAGTTAATGCAATATCTAAAGGATCACCAAAAAGAAAGTCATCAAAAACTCCCTCAACAGCTTTAGTAATAGTGTCAACCCAAAAAGACTTGGCATCAAGAGATGGTTTCTTCAGAACATCTTGGAGATTAAAATTCTTTACCATGTCTCCAATGAGAAGACCGATCTTGCCTTTCTTCCAACAATGATAGCGCCAGCTGCAGCCAAAAACGGTCTACCTAAAATCAGAGGGTCTTTGGGTTCTTCTCCAAGCTCTAGAATCACAAAATCGGTAAGCACAAACGTTGTCCCGATCTTCACAGGTAGGTTCTCAAGAACTCCAACGAGATATTTTACAGATGGATCAGCTAGAACAAATGAGATCTTCGTTCCTTTTATATATATCATTCCTAACCGCTTAGCCACTGAGAAAGGCATCAGATTCACGCTTGAATGGAAATCGCATAGAGATATGGCAAATGTAATATCTCCAATCTCCACTAATAGAAAAAACTTTTAGGATCACCAAGCTTCTTATGCATTTAGTTCTGTAAGATAGAACTACATTCCTCTGTAATCATCATCTCTCCTTCTTCAAGAGTAAGCTTGTTGGTCACCATGCTCTTGACATATTTCTTCAGTAAGGGAATCATTTGGCATGCATCAGAAAATGGAAGTCAAAAATTGAGCTCAGTAATCATTTCCTTGCACTTTGCATCTTCAAGCTCTTTTCTAGATTTCTTGGGTTTTACTGGATAAAGGACCTTTGGTTTGTAGATTTGATGAATTTTGGGAGCTCCAGTAATCGGTGGACCAATCGATCGAACTAGCAGAACAGACAGAGGCTTTTAGGCCGTTCGGTCTAGGTTGGACCGATCGGTCTGAACTTGAAGAGTACAACGAAAAATCCCCTGTATATGAGTTGGTAGAATTTTTCAGCCTTGAACCAATCATTGTAAAAAATTATCTTATTTACTTGACCAGGAAGAGAACATGATGTCTTCAAAGAGTTACAGCTGAAGTTCAGTTCATGATGAGTAAGTGGTTTTCAGCCTCAAGAACCCATGTGAAGAATCATGGATCACATAGTTAGTGTAGATTTAGTAATATGAACTAACTTAACTTTATTAATCACAGGAACCATCTATTTATAGAGGGCTAAATATAATTTCTAAATCTAATTGAATAAGGATAAATCTAAATCTTTTGACTTCTTATATTTTAGGGGATTTACATAAATCTTAACCAAATTATAATATACACTATGATTACCTATATCTTCTTTTGTATATCTCCAATACACTCCTGCACGACCAAGGTGGAACGTGAATCTGCACTCAAAAATGGAACACCTATGTCGTGAACAACTTTTCTATGATGGACAAAACAAGTCAACAGACTCCTCCAGAAAGACCGCAATATTTAACGTAGAGATGAAACTTCAACTTGTCTTTTGTCTTTTAAAAATAACACTGAGAATAACAACATCCCGTTGATGCATATCGTGCAGCTCCACAAACAATTGTGCAATCTTGAACAGTCCATAAATCAGATTAGAAAACGGCCTAAAAACATGAGTGTTCTAAGAGAATTACCTAATAATTAATAAAACTTGTAAAATTCCTGATCAATTTGGTAAGTAAAAGAAAAGCGAAATCTTTTGATAAATCCTAAAACCAAACAAATTTTAAATAAAACTTTAGTTTTTAAAGAAAAACAAAAATATATTTAAAAACTTAAACGAAAGAAACGTGAATCTTAATTCATGTTACTAAATAACTTAAAAAGACAAAACAAAAGACATGATGAACATATGATTCATCATTTCTCCATCTCCGTCTTCATCACCATTAGTTTCCTCTTCAATCTCCTTGTTTTTAGGTTAACTTTGATTCTCTCTTTGATACCATGTAAATTAAATAATTTGAATTAATTTAACTTTGTTAATCACGAGAACCATCTATTTATAGATGACTAAATATAATTCTTAAATCTAATAGAACAAGGATAAGTATAAATCTTTGACGTTTTATATTTTAGACAATTTACATAAATCTTAACTAAAATATATTATAGACTATGATTATATATATATATATATATATATATTCTTTGGTATATCTCATTAGTTGATTTCCACAACATTTTAATGGCTGCTTAAAGAGCTATCAACTTGAAGGTCTCAAGTAGTTTTTCTCTATATTTTTGTAGACTAGCGTTTCCAAAGGAGAACAATAGCAGCTTAAGGAAAATCCCACAACTATCAGATCCAACTCAGTATTCTATACTTGGGCTAAACAAACTCTCTTAAGGATGTTATTGAAGATGCAAAGAATTAGAAAAAAAATGGAAAATGGGACATTGGAAAAGAAAAGGAAAGCTGATGGAAATAAGAAATCAGACAACAAGAAAAAAAGAAAGTTGCTATAAAACAAAAAAGATAGCAAGCTTGGAGCAAAATGAAGAATAGAGAAAAGAAAATATGAACAAGAAAGGAAAATGGAAAAAAGAAATAAAGGAAAGGGATTTTGTGGCAAAGAATTTATGGACTAGTATAAATATGAGACCAAGGAGAATGAATGAGTTTAATTCTCTTGGTCGTCATAGTTTATACCTAGTTTGTGAGAACGTGTTGCTGTGTCTGGGAGATTGCAGAAACAGAGAGCAGATCGTCAAAATAGACAAGAGATTAAGTCTGAGCGATTGCAGAAACATAGAGCCGATCGTCAGAACGGACAAGGGATTGGATCTGAGCGATTTGGAGCAGCAGATCATCAGCATGACTGGGTGACCGGAGAAAAAGATCGTCAGAGGTGAAAAGATAGGATCTGAATTATTGCAAAAGCAGATCATCAGCGTGGCTGAGTGATTGCACAAGCAGATCATCAGACAGAAAAAATTAGGATAATTAAATTCAGCGTAAAATAAAAAGAATATTGTAATTGTGATTTGTCTTAATAAAGTGAAGTTTAGAAGAATTTGTGTATGTCTGTGTTGTGTGTACACTTTCAATTGGTATAAGAGCGGGTACCTGTCAAGAAATCAAGGTTTATGTATAAACAAGTAAGATCCTAAGGATGGACATTACACAGCACATCACTACACGTAGTCTGATTCTGGATCCTGACAATTTTGGCTGGTGGAAAGTTCAGATTCGTGAGCACATCAAGGGAATTGATGAAGATGCCTGGAAAATTGTCGAGAATGGTTGGACAACTCCACAGATAAAGAATGAAGATGGTGTGATGGTTGTAAAACCAAAATCTGAATGGACAGTAGCAGAAAAAACCATGTCAAAATACAATTCAAGAGCTCTCACAGCGATTTGGATTTCTTTGACCAAAAATCAATTCAAAAGAGTTCAAGGGTACACTACTGCAAAAGATGCCTGGGATACTTTACAGGCAACATATAAAGGACCAAGTGATGTTCGTAGAATAAGAATTGATATGCTTGCATCAGATTTTGAAAACCTGAGGATGGGAGAGGATAAAACAGTTGAAGAGTTCAACGATAATATGTCATCTATTTCCAACGCATCATAGGTATTAGGAAAACACTACAAAGAAAAGAAGCTGGTCAAGAAGTTTCTCCGAAGTCTGCCTGATAAGTTTCAATCGATGAAATCAACCATACAAGTAACCAAGGATTATGATGATATGAAATTCAATCAGATTGTAGGCATGATGCATGCACATGAACTTGATCTCTTTAAAATGATGATTCAAGGAAAAAGGATTGCATTAACAACAAAAGAAAAGGCAGAACCAGTTGTAGATCTTGAGGAAACAATTGAGTTGACGGTGAGAAAATATTTTAAGAAATATGCTGGAGCACCAAGGTGTGATGTCAATCTTATTTGAAAAACAGACTTCAGATCCAACAAAGATCAAGCACCCAGAAGATCAAAAGTTCAGTGCCACGAATGTGAAGGATTTGGGCACTATAAGTATAACTGTCCTAATACCAAGAAGAAGGAATCACTCAAGTGTCACGAGTGTGAGGGTTTTGGACACACAAAAGTCGAGTGTGCAAATTTTACAAACAGGAAAGAAAAGTCCATGGCCAGCTGGGACAATGAAGATAAAATCTGATTCTAATCAAGATGAGGAGATATTGAATCTAGTGGCACATATTGGAATATTTGAGGACAAATCAGACAGTGAATCTGATGATGAAGAAGAGACAAATAGATGGCTATTACTTGAAGAGAGCATTTTTTTGTGTGAAACCCTGATCAATGTCAGAAACCAGAATCTGGAATTAACTTGTGACACACAGAAACTTCAAGAAAAGGTGAAGCTGCTTCAAACATCTCTAACTGAGGAAGAAAATAAGAATCAACTGCTTGAGTCTCAATTGAGTGAGCAGTTAAGAAACATCAAAATGCTGAATAAGGGTACCAAAAAATCTTGACAAAGTACTTGCTATGGGAAGAGACATTGATCTAAGCTATGGATTGGGATATCAAGGACACACTAAAGGATCTACTTTGTTTTTCAAGTCGTTAGTCAGTCATGCAACATAAATGGTGAAAGGACATCAGTTTGATAACGTCATCACCAACAGAAGACACAACAGACAGATCGGGCAACCAAGAAATCAAGGGTACTATCAGCCACAACAAGTCAGAAATCAGTTGTGTTTCTACTGTAGAAAACCAAGAAATTACAAGGCCCATTGTTATCGCTAGGAAACCAGACTATATCAAATCAGACGTCACAGAGAATATTATCATGATAAAGTACGCAACAACAAGGCATGGGTCAGAAAAGACTTTTTATATTGTTTCTCTGCACAAGCAGAAGCGTTCGCAGAAACTGAAGATGACGCTCAAACAGTAGAATTAACCTGTTTCTCAGCTCAAACAATAGTGTCGATGAAGACTGAAGATGATGTTCAACCAGAAGTGATCATGAAGAGTTCAGATGTAAATAAGTGGTACTTTAATAGTGGTTGCTTAAGACACATGGCAGGAAGCAAAGATGATTTGCTAAAGTATGAAGAGGTCAACACAAGCAAAGTCTTTTTTGGAGGAGGAGTTGAAGGCAAATTCAAAGGCAAGGTGAAACATGTGGATCTGGTAAACCAAATCTCCAGAATGTGTACACGGTTGATGAGGTGACTGCAAACTTGATCAGCGTAAGCCAACTGTGTGATGAAGGGTTGGTTGTTACCTTCACAAAGACAGACTATCAAGTGACAAACACAACTGGTGATGTGAGACTGAGTGGCATCAGGTCTGGAAACGACTGTTATATATGGAAACCTCAATAGCAGTTTATGGTTGCAACAATGATAAGTCATGAACTTATTCAAAGGATTTCTAAGCTATAATCTGAAGAGAAGTTTATGTGTAGACCTTGGACCAAAATAGTCATGGAAACAGTGAATGTGGTGTTTGCTGATGCTAGATATCAACCCAAGGGGTTAGTACTGAAACCTGTCCAAGCGTCTGACGATCAAGTACTTGAAACTCAGAATAAAGCTGATGTGGCTAACGAGTCAAAATCAGACACAAAAACAAGTGCTCGACATTGGGTTTACAGAAATCACTCAGAAAGGATGTGATAGGTGATCTGCATGGAGACAAGGTCACAAGAAAGAAACATATAGGCTTTAAAGAGATGGTCTAATTTGCTTGCTTTGTGTCGATGATTGACTCCAAGTGTCATCATGAGGCATTAAGTGATAGATGTTGGGTAATATCAATTCAAGAAGAAGTGTATGTTGAACAACCAAAAGGGTTCGAGAATCTGGAGCATCCAACTCAGTTTTTCAAATTGAGAAAAGCTTTGTATGGTTTAAAACAGGCATCCAGGGCCTGGTATGAACGTTTGACCACTGTCTGTTCGAACAAGGCTACACCAGAGGAAGTGTTAACAAAACCCTGTTTATATACTCAAACAAGGGTGATTTAATGGTTGTTCAGATATGTCAATGACCTTGTATTCAGAGCTACAGACAAAGAACTCGTTGAAAAATTCGTTCAACATATGACTCAAGAATTTGAAATGATTGATTGGTGAACTAATTTGTTTCCTTAGTTTGCAGGTTAAACAAATGGAGGATGTCATCTATTTGAGTCAAAGCGTGTATGCAAAGAATCGGGTCAAACAATTTGGACTTGACTTCTACAAAACAGCCAGAACACCTATGAGCACAACATGCAAGTTGTCTCGAGTTGATGAAGGAGAAGATGTTGATTAGAAACTGTACAGAGGGACGATTGGTAGTCTGTTATATCTTACAGCCAGCAGATCCGACATATATTTAAGTGTTACAATATGTGCGAGAAATGTGGATGGGCTGGCAGTTTGGATGATAGACGNGATTGGTAGTCTGTTATATCTTACAGCCAGCAGATCCGACATATATTTAAGTGTTACAATATGTGCGAGAAATTTGGATGGATACTGGAATGTTGCTTGGGCTGGCAGTTTGGATGATAGACGAAGTACAAGTGGAGGATGTTTCTTTCTACGAAATGATCTACTAGCATGCAAAAAAAGAAACAGACATGTGTATCACTCTTAACAGCCGAAGCTAAGTACATTGCAATGGGTAGTTGTTGCACTCAACTACTTTGGTTGAAACGGATGGCCAATGACCTTGGGATTCATACAGACTCGATGCTGATTTACTATGCCAATCAGAGTGCCATCAACATAGCCAAGAATATAGTACAACACTAACGTACCAAACATATTGACATCAAACATCATTTCATTCATGAGTTAATTGAGGATAAACTAATTGTGGTTGAGTATGTGGGAACTGATTTTTAACTTGCAAATATATTTACAAAACCACTTAATTGTGGTTGAAGATTATCTCAACATATCTTAGTGGCTGAAAAAGAGCTGCATGTCATGCCGTCTAAGACAGCCAGTATTAGTATGGTGTATAGACAAGGAGGTCAAAGAGCTGATAAAAAAACGGGAAGCATAAACAAAAATTTGTTTGTTGTTTATAAAAAAAGGTTGTTGTCTGAACTTGAGAAGTCAAGTGATGGTTCAGACAAGCATATATACATCTGCCTTGTCTATACACATCAGGGTTGAAAACTGTGTTAGTTGAAGATAAAGGTATGCCAGTGCGAAAAACTAGTCAGCTACACCTGTGTACATGTGTGTTTTGAAGATCAAGATCTATGAGTTCTCGCTCAATCAGGTCACAGGTTTCTATGTATTAATATTTTCTTAAAAATAAAATAAAAAGCTAATGAGTTTGTTAAGTGCTATTGATGATTATTTTTTCCTGCATGCTCCCCATCAATAGTGTCTGTATACTCTGTTGTGGCTGTGTGTGTCAATGTGTTTTAGGTTCTGATTCTATGGTTAAAATGACTCTAAAGATAGGTTGGTGTATCTATGATGTGTTAAAAGTGTACAATCATGTGAACTAGGTTGTTTTTCCATTTGTCAAGGCCCATTTGTTTTCAGCCTCTACCACGTGTCATGATTTTTGAACATGCGAGAAGAGTGTCGGGTTGAGACTGTTTCTCTGCAGCATTTCAACCCAATGGCTGAGTTTGGTGAATTTATGCATCTAAAATCCATCTTCATATGTCCTGACCGTTTGTTACTCTGTTTGGTTACTTACTAGGACACAATTGTTACATAAATCCAGCACAAGCTTTACATATGTACATATTCAATCATGCTTCCAAGATATGTTTGGCGTCTCCAATCTGGATTCTGTATCTGCTGAATCGACTTTGTGTCTCAGTGATGATTGGAGATCGCTTTCCCACATACTTCTCATCTCGCGCTTTATTTTCCGTTGTGTTGTACCACTAGACATGAATTCATTGCATCTTGTTTTTTGACTAAGTATTGCCAGTCAAGTAGGGGGAGTAGGAACAGACCAGACCAAATAATCCTCAACGCACAAAATCTTTGTTATGGGGAGTAGTCTCTTTTTATGGGGGAGTGACTTACTGCTTGTTTTACACACAAAAAAATGTCTACATGTGTGCTTTTGCATATTACATGTTGTGTTGGTCTGGTTGTTTGTCTGTTGTGTTGATTATCAGGTGATTGTCAAAGTGCTTGATTGACAAACTCAGTCCGAAAGAGGGAGATATTGAAGATGCAAAAGAAACAGAAGATCAAAGGTTGATCATGGAAATGCTGGAGTGACAAACTCAGTAAAAAAGGGGGAGATTGAAGATGCAAAGAATTAGAAAAAAGAAATGGAAAATGGGACATTCGAAAAGAAAAGGAAAGCTGCTGGAAATAAGAAATCAGACAGCAAGGAAAAAGGAAAGATTCTGTAAAACAAAAAAGACAGCAAGCTTGGAGCAAAAGGAAGAATGGAGAAACGGAAATATGAACAAGAAAGGAAAATGAAAAAAAAAGAAATAAAGGAAAGGGATTTCGTGGCAAAGGATTTGTGGACTAGTATAAATATGAGACCAAGGAGAATGAATGAGTTTAGTTCTCTTGGCTGTCATAGTTTATACCTATTTTGTGAGAACGTGTTGATGTGTCTGAGAGATTGCACAAACAGAGAGCATATCATCAGAACAGACAAGGGATTGAGTCTGAGCGATTGCAAAAATAGAGAGCATATCGTCATAACAGACAAGGGATTGGATCTGAGCGATTTGGAGAATCAGATCATCAGCGTGACTGGATGACTGGAGAAGCAGATCGTCAAAGGTGAAAAGATAGGATCTGAGTGATTGCATAAGCAGATTATCAGCGTGGCTAAGTGATTGCACAAGCAGATCATCAGACATAAAAATATTAGGAAAATCAAATTCAGTGTAAAATAAAAAGAATACTGTAATTGTGATTTGTCTTAATAAAGTGAAGTTTAGAAGAATTTGTCTCTGTCTGTGTTGTGTGTACACTTTCAGTTATTAGATCTTCAACTCTAGAAATAATAGGTGAGATGTTGAGAGAATTACAATCGAAACATATATGGAAATGTTTTCTATTCTAATCCCCTAACCGATTCTATTTAGTCAAACAAAATCCATTTGAATCTGCCTTTTTCGTCGTCTTCTTCTCTTTGCCTTCGTCTTTCTCTATCAACTCACTCGTATGTTCAAGTGATTGCTCATACTGATATTTATCTAATGCCTACCGTTTCATTTACTACTATAACATGTTTCATTAACTAAGTACCCAAGAATACAAGAAAGATTCAGAGTCATACGCAATTGGTTAACCGTTGCTACAAATTTTTGTGAAGCTCAACCGTCCAAATGACTCATGACTTCTTCTGAGCTAACGGATCATCTTCACTGTACTGATCTTTACATTTTGTATATGCCTCTCATTATTACTCCCAAATTTCCTGTCAAATATGCTTCTAACCAAATGTTGTTGTGCTCCTCAATACGAACCGGTTATGGTAGATAATCACAAACTTCATGTGTCTTCCTTTACCATCATCAAGAATCTATAAGTTTAAAGATCAAAATTTTCAATTTACGGTTGACTTACTTATGACAGGTAGGTCCATAAATTTCAAGACCAACAACCTGAAGCAGCTTAAAAGTTGAAACCATCCATGTCTACATCAAAAATAACAAGCATATTCCACCGGACGGCCTGAAAAATAAAAAAACTAAACTAAGACTTCCCCGATCGGCGGATATAACAACTAGTAGAGGGGGGATTATTAATTCTTGATGTTCCAGGAATGAGCCAACGACATTAAGGAAACAGTGGAATACTGATACAAGAAAATCTCAGAAACTCAATAACAAGAACATTATGTAATATAACGATATTTCTTAGATTAATAAAGCTAAAAACAACAAGTAACAAAGCCTGAGAGCTGGTTATCAGGAGTCTCTCCCCTCCTCACCTTTACAATTCCTTACCAATTGCAAGATAAACTTTCCATACTACTACCCATTCCTTATATAAAAATGTCATACTACCCTTACCCTTAAAGCAGATAGTGACTATCCTAATGTGGTGCATCAACGAGGCCCAACTGTTGTACACGCTAAGCCCATCTTCAGCCCAACCACTTCTTCTTCATATACCTAATAATTTCTCTTAACCCAAAAACTTGCTTCTCTTATTCAATCTCCCTTAAACCCTATTCTTCCTCCGGTATTGATAGATAACCGGAGGATGTCTTGCCTCATATGTATCAACACTCCCGCCTTTTAAACCGACCTTGTCCTCAAGGTCAAACCCAGGAAATTGTTGCTTCATCACACTCTTCCACTCCCAAGAACTTTCAAAATCAGGTTGTCCTTTCCACTTGACCAATATCTCATTCTGTCATGACCAGGGATTAATACGGCTTTCTAGGACAGTCTCGGGTTCAGCTTCTAACACGCCCTCTTCTATCAGCTGCACGGAAATGTTGTTTGCTCGTAATTGCTCCCCCTAAAGCCTGCTTAAGTTGAGACACATGAAAAATTGGATTGATTTTTGCTTCAGGAGGAAGTTGTAACTTGTAGGCCACTTTCCCTACTCGCGCTTCCATCGGATACAGCCCATAAAACGTGCAGCAAGTTTTTCGTTGGATATTTTAGCCAAGGAGTTTCGCCCGTAGGGACGCATCTTCAGATATACCAACTCTCCCACCTTCACCTGCTTTTTGTTTCATTTTTTGTTGAACCTTCTATAAATGACCTTTGATGCTCTCCAACATAGCATCTCTCTCCTTTAATCTTACTTCCAAATCTGCATTTGCTGATGACCCGTTCTCATATTTGATCAACGCATGTGGTTCACGTCCATAAACCGCCTGAAATGGAGACATTGCAATAGAAGAATGGAATGAAGTGTTGTAAAAAAACTATGCCCAGGATAAATACTTTATCCAATTCTTCAGTTGTTCACTTGTTAAACACCTCAAATACACCTCCAATCCCCTGTTTGTAACCTCGGTTTGTCCATCTGATTGGGGATGATATGCAGTACTAAAACATAACTTAGTTTCAGCGGCTCGTAACAGCTCCTTCCAAAACAAACTCATGAATATTTTATCTCTGTCAGATACAATTATTCTTGGGTATCCATGAAGTTTCACAACTTCATGCACGAACACATTGGCAACATCGATCGTTGTATATGGATGTTTAAGCCCAAAGAAATGAGCGTACTTTGACAAGCGGTCCACCACCATAAAAATTGAATTTATTCTGTCGGAACGCAGTAATCCGTCTATAAAATCCATTGAGACGTCCTCCCAAATTTTATGAGGAATTGGAAGAGGCTGCAGTAGTCCCCCTAGCGCTAAAGTTGAATGCTTGTGCCTTTGGCATGTATCACACGCTGCCACAAACCTCCTAATGTCTGTCATCATCCCGGGCCAGTAAAATACTTCACCAATTCTTTGCTGCGTTTTCAAGATACCACCATGTCCGCCTATTTTCCCAGCATGAAACTCGGCTAATATGGTCTTAATAACCTTTGCATTACGTGGAACCACTAGTTTTCCCAATCTTAACAGCCTCCCCTACACCATTGAGTAGTTCGGTTGAGCATGCAGACTTGCTTGCAATTCGGCTATTAAGCTCTGTAATTATCCACCCTTGTCCACTTCGTTTCGGACCTCCTCAAGTTCAATAGCCGGCATAGTGAGAGCTAACAGTTCTGCTGTATCTCCTTTACGTGACAAAGCATCAGCCGCTTGATTCTCGAATCCAGTTTTATATTGTATCTCGAAGTCGAACCCTAACAGTTTTGTCAGCCACCTCTGATATTCCATGTTAATCTCTCTCTTCTCTAATAGGAACTTCAAACTTTTTTGATCCGTTCTCACCAGAAACTTTCTGCCTAACAGATAATGTCTCCATTTCTGGATAGCGAACACTATTGCCATCAATTCTCTTTCGTAAATGGACTTAACCCTTTGCCTCACTGTTAAGGCTTGACTGAAATATGCAATTGGTTGTTGCCCCTGTATGAGGACTACTCCTAACCCTGTTCCAGAAGCATCTAATTCTACTATGAACTGCGCCTCAAAGTCTGGTAGAGCCAGAACCAGAACAGTTGACATTGCAGTCTTCAAGAAATTGAAGGCTTGGGTTGCTGCTTCACTCCATTTGAAATGATTCTTCTTGAGAAAGTCTGTAAGAGGTCTGGCTATCATCCCATATCCTTGGACAAACCTTCGGTAATAACCGGTAAGTCCCAAAAATCCTCTTAAGTCTTAGATATTGGCAAGAAGTGGCCACTCTACCATTGCTGCAACCTTGACTAGGTCTGCAGCTACTCCCTCTATCGATATTACATGCCCCAAATATTCCACTTTTCTACTCCCGAATTGACATTTCTTTTTGTTCGCATACAACTGGTGGGTTCTTAACAGCTGCAGAACCACTCTTAGCTGTTTGAAGTGCTCCTTTTGGTCTCTACTGTATATCAAAATGTTATCGAAGAACAACAATACAAACTTTCTCAGATAAGGTCTAAAGATGTCGTTCATAATGGACTGGAACGTTGCCGACGTGTTAGCCAACCCAAACATCATTACGAGAAATTTTTAGTGTCCGTCATGTGTGCGGAAAGCGGTTTTCTGCACATCTTCCGCCTTCACGCGGATCTGGTGATATCCCGACCGTAGATCCAGCTTCGAAAATATCTTTGCCCCTCTTAATTCATCTAGTAACTGATCAATCATGGGTATCGGGTAACTATCTGGAATGGTCACCTTGTTTAAGGCGCGATAATCCACGTAAAAGCGCCAACTCCCATCCTTCTTCTTCACTAACAAGACTGGACTTGAGAATAGACTGTTACTCTCTCGAATTATACCCGCTGCCAACATCACCATGATCTGTCTTTCAATCTCTTCCTTCTGTGCATAAAGGTAGCGGAATGGCCGGACACTTATGGGTTCTGCTCCAGTTTTGAGAGTGATGGTATGCTCTCTCCCGCGTGATGGAGATAGTCCCTGAGGTTCCTCAATTACTCATGAATATTCCTCCAGCAACCACTGAACTTCTTCTATTGGTTCACTCTCCTTACATTTCAGTGCTTGGATCCCACCATACTCAACAAGCAGCCCTTCTCCTTCTTGCTTAAGAGTTATGAGCAATGTTTTAAGAGACACTGAAGAATTGCACAAACTGGGATCACCCCGCATAGTCACTGTACTTCCATTACACTTCCATCGCATTGTTTGCTCTTTCCAGTTCACACACATGTCACCTAAGGTTTCCAGCCACTGCATCCCTAGTATGACATCGGCACTCCCCAATTCTAACGGTAAGAACGAAGTTACCACAGAAAGATTTTGCATCCTCAGTTCAACATCTTGGCACACCTCCTTTCCCTTTACAGCTAATCTTGTTCCCATCAACACACCGTAACATGTGGTTCCCGCTAGAGGTAGACTGAGCTTTCTTACCAACACATCCGACACAAAATTATGTGAGGCGCCGCTGTCAATCATCACCACTACCTCTGCCTTTGATATGGTTCCTTTTAATTTCATGGTCTTAGGCGAGGTTAGTCCCACCACAAAGTTAAGAGACATCTTCGCCAGTTTCAAGATTTCCGGTGGACTCTCCTCCGTCTCATCCTCTGTCATCTCGTTATACTTCTACTCATTCCATCAGCTTTAACCAAGAACACTTGCAGCTCATGATACAAACATTTATGCCCGTAATAAAACTTCTCATCACACTTAAAACAAAGGCCTTGCTCCCTCTTCAGCTTCATCTCTACCTCTGTTAACTTTCGGAACCCCCTGTTTTTTATGATATTGGTGATTATGCAATTTGTTGTTCTGAAATTGATTTGGTGTTGTATGGGCCCCACTTGTTACTTGAATGTCTTTGTATCTGGAAAAATGTACCCCTCGTGACTAGTGGTCCCCTCTATCACTAAGAGATGAGTTTCTCTCTCCTGCACCCCGTATCACCCTCCCTTCGTCTTCATAATACTTTTCAGGTTCTGTATCATCATGGTCGGCCCAATCTTTGACCAATTTAGAGGCAGCCATCATCTTCTCTAAGTTTCTAGGCTCAAACATTCGTACACCGGCACGTGTTTTGGGTTTCAACCCAATCATGAAAGCCAGTTCCATCATGCTTTCCGGCAGACCTGAGTTTGCCGCCAATGCAATAAAATCATTGCAAAATTGTCTCGCCGTACCCCCTTTCCGGAGCATCAGCAGTCTCTCACCCGGAAATGTGTCTTGTCCCTGAGAGAAAGCTCCAATGACCCTGAATTTCATTTCACTCCAGCTAACGAAAGGGTTGCGATCCCTTTCCCATCGATACCACACCAAAGCTTCGTCATCAAAACACATACATACTGCCTAAAGCTTCTCTGACTCAGTAAACTCGTTTAGCTCAAAGTATTTGTCCACTCTCATGGCCCAACTCTCGGCTCCCTCTCCGTCAAACATCGGAATATCTATTTTTCTGGTGAGATGTGCGTTGAGTTTTAGATTCTCGTCCTCGCTGAAGTCTCTGGCGGCGGTTCCATAGTCTTCTCCTTTTCTTTACTCGACCCATCGCTTATCTCCTTTCCTNTCTGACTCAGTAAACTCGTTTAGCTCAAAGTATTTGTCCACTCTCATGGCCCAACTCTTGGCTCCCTCTCCGTCAAACATCGGAATATCTATTTTTCTGGTGAGATGTGCGTTGAGTTTTAGATTCTTGTCCTCGCTGAAGTCTCTGGCGGCGGTTCCATAGTCTTCTCCTTTTCTTTACTCGACCCATCGCTTATCTCCTTTCCTGTTTTGGAACCCTCATCTTCCTCTTCTCTGGTTTTTGGGTAAGCATCGACTGTTTTTCTTCCTCTACCTTCATTTTTTGTTCCCAACGGTCTAATACGTCCAGCTTGTTCATTCTCAGCATCATCTATTCGATGCTCTTCTTCAGCGATGAGAGTCTGCTCACATCATGCTGCAAACCCTTCACCTTCTCCTCCAACGTGTCAGATATTTTTGGTGGCATCTCTTTCTCACAACCGAACCACTCTGATACCAAGTTGATACAAGAAAATCTCAGAAACTCAATAACAAGAACATAATGTAATAGAACGATATTTTTTAGATTAATAAAGCTGAAAACAACAAGTAACAAAGCCTGAGAGCTGGTTATCAGGAGTCTCTCCCCTCCTCACCTTTATAATTCCTTACCAATTGCAAGATAAACTCTCCATACTACTACCCATTCCTTATATAAAAATGTCATACTACCCTTACCCTTAAAGAAGATAGTGACTATCCTAATGTGGTACATCAACAAGCCCCAAATGTTGTACACACTAAGCCCATCTTCAGCCCAACCACTTCTTCTTCATATACCCGATAATTACTCTTAACCCAAAACCTGCTTCTCTTCTTTAATTTCCTTTAAACCATGTTCTTCCTCCGGTATTGATAGATAACTAGAGGATGTCTTGCCTCATATGTATCAAATATTCTTAGTGAAGAAGAATGTTTCATAATTATGCTCTTATCTAACACTCTATGTAAGCCATCTAAGACATCTCCTCTTATATCATTTTCCAAACATTTTAAATCACTTAAATCCCTAAAAAATCTATATATCCCTCTTTTCATTAATTGTATTGAAATTACAATACTAACCTCAGAAAAACAAAAGAAAAATTAAAAAATAAACTTAATAAAAATTAAAATGTACGCGTTATGGAGAGTCGAATTGGGTCTCGCCAAAGAGACGACGCCGGAGAGCTTCCCTATCAATTTTGTAGACCTCCTCTGGCACTTCTCTCCCACTTCAAAGCTGCTCCGCGTTTCCCGATTATTAAACGGAGAAGAGAACCAGTAAGTTGAAAGCTTTTCAGATTGGAAAGCTCTTATTTGAGCTGGATTTAGATGTCTCACCTTGGTCTTGGAGTTCATTATAACTTCAACTGAGTAGGAGAATAGTTGCATTGTTCGATTTGTATAGCATGAAGCTCTGAAAATCAATACGGGTACGAGAGGGCAACTAGGGAAACTAGTATTACTGATAATTTTGGTATAACTAGTAATACTGGTAGAATTTTAAAAGTTTCTGCATACAAATTAATTTTGTTGTGATTATTTATCTATGCATAATGGATGGTATTCAATGGTTTTTGCAGGATATAATGAGCAACAATGTCATCGTACACTTCAGATGCGAAGATAAAATGTATTGTTTAGTGTGGAAAAATGAAATACAGGAGATAAGTCTTTCAATGGTAGAAGCACATATCTGCAAAAGTCTAGGGCTAAATGAAAGTAATATCAAAATGAAATTGAGTTACATTCTCGATTTCTGATGATGAGGACCTTTGTGGTTATCTATGGTCCCTTGATAAAGAGAACCGCATGTGCATTTTGATTGTGGAAGTCATTAAAATTTCATAACTTTTAGAGCAACTTTCAAGAGCGGGCAAACGAAGTTCTGTAGGTATGAATTATGAGGTGTTTCATTCGAATGATGATGAAATCCGAGATGAAGAGCAAGCCATAAATTTATGTGGTGGAAAAAATGAAGTTGATAAAAATGCGTGGGGGAGATAGTGGCGATTGAGGAGATGAAATGTCGTTGAAGGAGTAAATGTGGATGAAAATGTTTATGGCAATGTGGATACTGATACGCAAGACACAAAAATGCGTGATAGACTTGTAGATTTTCCACCTCTTGTGGAATCAATTCAGTTTATGGAGGAATGGGAGGATGGTCTTGGTTGGAAAATAGAACAAGAGTTCGTTAGTAGAAAGGCAGTGTAGGAAGTGGTGGATAGAGGCGCATGTAAGAAAAGTTTTGGGTTTAAGCTGGCCAAATCAGATTAAAAGATATTAGTGTTGAAATGTCCTAAAGAAGGATGTAAATGGGGACTACGAGCTGCGAAGATTAAAAACTCCGAAATGTTCTCTATTAGAACGTACAACAAGATGCATACATGTTCTCGTGGAAGTCAGAGTAATTGTAACTCAAAGAGGAAAGGTACACTACAGCTAGTTGCATCTCTTCTGCGTGATGATTATCCAGGGCAAATGGAAACTCCTCCTCCTAGAAGTATCATGGATCTGCTGTGGACAAAATATAGTGTCAATATATCATACTCCACTGCTTTGAGAGGTATAAATGAAGCTATCAACGTTTTGCGTGGGACTCCAGAAGAAAGTTAGCAGATGTTGTATTCTTAATTATACATGTTAGAAAAGATCAATGAAGGGAAAATAACAAGTGTGAAAGTGGATGAATTAGAAAGATTCAAGTACTTGTTCATCTCTTTGGGAGCTAGCATAGAAGGTTTTAAAGTGATGAGGAAAGTTGTAACTGTGGATGCTACTTTTCTTAAAAATGGATATGGTGGTGTACTCGTTTTTGCAACAACCCAGGATCCTAATCGGCACCACTATCATTTAGCCTTTAGTGTTCTAGATGGTGAGAATAACGACAGTTGGAATTGGTTTTTTTTCAGATGTTCAAAACTGTTTTGCCAGATTCATCGGAGTTGGTTTTTATGAGTGACAGAAATGTAAGCCTCATCAATGCCATAGCTAATGTATTTATGATGGCTCATCTTGCTCATTGTATCTGGCATTTGTCTCAAAATGTGAAAGGTCATACAACTAACGTCAACAAAGAAGTAGTTCAATGGAAATTTATGGAAATGACTCGGATTTACACAGTGCATGAAGTCGATATTGCTTATTCTGCTTTCAAAATTCGATTTCCTTCTGCTGCGAAGTATGTGGAGGAAAGTAGTGAGAAAGAAAAGTGGGCGAGGTGTTGGTTTCCAGGAGATAGATACAATATCGACACAAGTAACGTTGTGGAGTCGATGAACAACGTGTTTAAGTATGCGAGGAAGTACTCTCTAATACCCTTGCTGGATATGATCATTAAAAAAACCGGGGATTGGTTTAATAAACATAGGAAAAAAACAGTTAGAGGATCCAGTGAACGAAGACTAGTGCCTCTAGTAGAAAATTATGTGCATGAAGCATGGTCGGTTGCAAAAAATTAATTGTGTCGGAGGTAAACTCTTTCGACCTTGAATACAATGTCGTCAATACTGATGGGCTGTATTTGGTGAATCTTGAAAGAAAAAGTTGCAGTTGCAGGTTCTTTGACATTGNAACAAAAAGTTGCAGTTGCAGGTTCTTTGATATTGAAAATATCCTTGTGTCCACGGAATAGCGGCTTACATTCTATATTCAAACCAAATTTCATGCTCTAACCATGGTAGTCGTTCTGTTTTCCAGCTTGAAGATGTGATCACTAAATACTATTGGACAGAGTTGTGGGCATTGGCATATTATATATTTATGTGGTTCCTGATAGGAGTCAATGGGACATCCCTGATTACATCAAAGAAATGAAGATCATGGCTCCAAAGCATATCGAAAAGAGGAGAAGAAAGAAAGTGAAAAAGGTTTCCATCAGCTGGGGAACGTCGGAAAAGGACACAAAATAAAAGGCGTCCAAGACAAAGCTTACAATGGTTGTTATTTGGAAATCCTCATGTTTGAATATTACTCTGTTTTATTCGTACAACTATGTAAAACTATGTAATACTAGTATGACATTTTGAAATTAAAATTCGATTTGAGTTATGAATATTACATTGTCACACTATACAACCTTTTCATTATTGTAAACTCATAATTGGATACCAAAACTAGCAGATTTAATTTTACAACCCATAAAAAAATGATATATTCCAAAAATGATATGTACTCTACAACCCAACACACAACATACACTTCTATAAGATACTTTGTTAAATGTGGGACTAATCAATATCAAATTTCATTGTAGAAATTTTATAGACATTTTAAATATGCAAAACATCAATAATCATAATTTTAAATCTTATGGCTCATTGTACAACTAATAAAAAAATATAACTATATGTAACACTAAAATAATTGAAATTCACCAGAAGTACAACTATTTATAAATTTTGTACAACTACTATATTAAGGATAACTACTTAAATTTTTAGCGGGCTAAGTTAAAAATTTTGGCGTGAAATTTTCAAATTCTTTCGGCGTGAAACACTTCAAGTTTTAGGCGGCATTTTTAAAAAATCTAAAATCATCTCTATATCATATCATCTCTCACATAATTCTCTCTCCATCTCTCTCACTCATTCTCTCTCAAACTATAATTCTCTCAATAGAAAATGGATCCATGGGTCGAGAAAGAAGAAATAAGGGAAAGGAAGAAGATGAATGAACACTATGACATGATTGAGTTCATCGCAGATGCTCACTTCGGGATTCCAGATGTGTGCCCTTCTGGAGAAGGAATCATCGAAGAGGTTTCTACTAATCCAAAAGATCATGATTTCATGCCAGGCCGAAAGTACTGGACTTGCAAAGATTTCAAGGATGACGGTTTACACTTCCGTCAACCATGAGTTTTTGGAATTGAGGATGAAGTTTGCCGCTTAAGGAGGGAAATAGACAAAATCCGTGCAGAGATTGCTGAGCTCAAGATGCGTATTCCCCGTGATTGATATGTTGTTTGTCTATGATTTTTCGTATTAAGACTTATGATGTGTTAAATTTGATGCTAAGTTGAATTTTCTCTAATAGTATATCTACCAGTTTTTCCAGTTTTCCCAATTATCCTAGTTTTCCTAGTTTTTCGAATTTGGAAACAAGATAGGTTTTCATCTCCAATTTTAGGCGGACTATCCTTAAAAAATTGAAATATTGGCGAAAACATTTAAATATTTTTGCGGGCTCTAAAAAAACTCGAAAAATAGATTCTCTTTCTATAAGTTCTCTTCTCCTCTCTCTCACTCTCTATCTCTATTACCAATCTCACTCTTTTCCATCAAACTATATCAAACTCTCAACTCTCAACCAAAGACAAAATGATTCCAAATTGCTGTCAATGTGGACAACATATCCAACCTGAGGTTTCTACGAATCCAAACGATAAGGATTTCTTACCAGATCGAAAGTACTGGACTTGCAAGGATTTCAAAGTTATATTGAATTTTTATCATCTTTTCTCTAAATTTGTTCAATAAGTAAAATCGAGTGCAACTATGCCAAACTGACAGAATGATGGTTTCCACTTCCGTCAACCATGGGTTATTGGAATTGAGGATGAAGTTCGCCGCTTAAGACAACAGATGGACGTAATGCTTAAAGAGGTTGCTGAACTAAAGAAGCTAATTCCCCGTGTATGAAAAAATTTATGGAGATCTCTGAATTATGTTGTGTTAAGACATATGTTATGTTGTATTTCCAGTATTTCCAGTATTTCTAGTATTTCCAGTATTTCCAGTGTTTCTAGTATTTCCAGTTTTTCTAGTATTTCTAGTTTTCTCTGTATTTCCTAAAGTTCTTGTTTTCCCAGATTTACTAGTTTTACTACAAACCAACATGAACACAAGTTTTAATCAAAACAAAAGGCACCATAAGTTTAGGTTTTAGTACACACCAAAAGCAACATAAGCTTAAGCACAAAACAAAAGCAATATCAATTTTACTTAAAACAAAAAGCAACATCAATTCATTTCTTTGACCTCTTTGGCCTCTTCGTTGGCCTTACCTCTTCCTCCACCTCGGCATTCCTAGCATCTAGGTGCTCCTGAACATAACCTTATGCGCCAGCAAGTCTTGAGTCAAACTCTCCAACCTTTTCTTCAATATTCTTCATCCGCCCTCCAATATCTTCTTTGAAGCTATTAAAGAGATCTACCAGTTCATTCATTTTCAGCGTCATTGAAGCTCCTTCATTAGTGGCTCATGTCTCAGCTCATGTCTCTGTTCCACCATTATCAGGGATAAGGGCTTCTCGGGCAGCNTCTCCACAATAAAACATTTTCATCCAACTCTCAACAATCACGTCATCCTTATCCATAACGTCTTCTGGTTCTGTAATCCTATCTAGTAGACTTTGTTCCTCTTTGGTATCAGTCAAGATGTTCTCAATATCCTACAAAATAAACCACTAATGCATATCAAATACATAATAAATGAGTAATGCATATCACATAATTTTTTAAGCAGACAACTAATCTTAGTATTACCAAGTTCCTTATTTATTTTTGATAGTTGAAATCCTCAGTTCACCCCTCTTGAACTTTGATTTTCACATCCTTTGACATGTTGGGTCTACGTCTCGAACGGAATCTCTGAAGGTAACCCTCAATTCCTTAATAGCCTCAAATGCTAGGAGCTACAAATGTTACAAATCAGAGTGTTTTCATTGCATACTTGGTAGATTTTCAGTATTCTAGGTGTTCGGGTCGAATCAGAGCCAAACGATGCATTTCAGGAAGTTTTAGAAGTTTTCAAAAGTTTTAGAATATTTCATAGATTGAAAGAAGAAGTGCCCGATCGGGCAAACACTTGCTCGATCGGGCAGATGTTCCTGGAAAAATACGAAAGATAAGATCGATCGAAAAATACGAAAGATAAGATCGATCGAGCAAAAGAGAAGAGTCGAGCAAAAATGTGAAGTGTCCGATCGGGCAAACACTTGCTCGATCGGGAAGATGTTCCGAGAAGAAAAAGAATTTTTCCAAATTGCAATTCAAGTCCTCAAGCCTATCAAGTTTTCCATATTTTATTATTTTACTTTTTTAGCCTATAAATACAATGTGTTTTGGGCTTATAGAACTTAAGCTTTATTTTATTTTTTGAGAGAATTCCTGAGGGAGAGGAGATTATGAAACTCTATATTTGGGAGAAGATTTATGAACCCTTTATAATATATCTCTGTTTTTTATTATGTGTTCTTCTAGGATATTGAATTGTTCATTCTTTGCAATGTATGAGTAGTTCCATAGTTAGGTTTAAGGGTTTCCCAGAGAATTCAAGGTTTGATTGTTAGATTTGTCATAAGGGGATAATAATTGTTAGGTTCTTAGTCTAGACNGAGATTTGGTTTAGAAGTTGGATCTAGTCTAGATGAATAAGTGATTTTGCTTGCGAGAGTATTGTCTTGATTGCTTATGAACAACTGAATCTGAACTGTAATGCATGTTATGTTATTTAAAAGACGGTGAGATTTTGTCTCTGATAATTTGAGCATAGGGTTTAATATTCCGAGAGGAGATTACTCCATCTTTGTCTTTCATGTTGAGAACTATTTTCAAAGAAAATCCATGAATAATGAATTGACTTTTAATCCTGACTACTTGTGGTTTCCCTGATGTCTGACACTTTTATTTCATAGTTTAAACCGTTTTCTATTTATCGTTTTGATTCGCTACAAACAACCTTACTTATTTATGCTTTAACTTAATTTGAAACTAAAACTGAAACGTGTGCTTCTGGTCTCTGTGGATTCGATACCTATACTTTACTAAATTGAACAGTTCTCTGCAGTATTTGTTTTAGGATTTAAATTCTAGACCTATCAGAATTTTGGCGCCGTTGTCGGGGGCCAATTGTGCCTTTCTAGTTTTTTTATTAGAGTCTCATCTAAAGTTTTTATTTTCAGTACTCATCTCGTTCCTTTTTGCTTGTTTTTGTTTTAAAGGTGTATGATCAAAAGATCTGAAAAATCCTCTGAATTGCTAAGCCTCAGTAACTCGAAACTTGCACAGATAGAACGTTCAAATCGGAAAGCGAAGAAAGACGTTAGCTTATCCAATTCAATGGCTGATAACGTTAATCAAATCATTTCGGTCGAACCAGAAGGTCAAGTCGATCCACCTGCTTTTGGACTCATTCATCTGATTAACCAAGTGCCAGGTGGTGGTAAGGGCAATCCAGTGCCACAAGGCCAACAAGGAGCAAACAACAACCAAGCTCCTCCGGGAAATCCAAATGCTCAAAACGTAGATGCAAGGAACTTTATCTTGTATGGAAATCCAGAGAGAGTCAATCGGCTCAATGATCACCTTAATGCTCAGAACCATCCTCTAGTTGGTTCGTACAAAATCCTCAGGCTCACTATGCTAATAGGAAACTAATCCAGCCCCCTCAACCTCAGCGAAGGGAATACCAATTCCCTATTTTGCTTGTTCAAATGATTCGTAACAACCAATTCAGTGGTTTACCTCACGAGCACCCAATGAATCATATTGACGTCTTTAAGGACATCTGCATCACTATCAAACTCAATGGAGTAACCGACGATTATAAGCACTGCAGTTTGTTCAATCGTTCTTTAGCTGACAAAGCACTTTGCTGGTTGAAGTCTCTACCTGCAGGATCTATAGTAACCTGGGATGACTGCAAGGCCAGGTTCATTAGTCACCTCTTCACTACTACTAGGACTAATGTTTTAAGGAACAAGATCTCTACTTTTTCTCAAACTCTTGTAGAATCATTCTATGAATCTTGGGAACGATGCAAAGAGCTGCTTCGTGATTGTCCACATCATGGTTTCTCATATGTAAATCTCCTCAATACCTTTTATAGAGGAATTGAACAGAAGTATCAGTTGTCCTTAGATACAGCTAGTGATGGAGATTTCATGCAGAAACCCGTTCCAGACACTTATCGATTGATTGAGAATCTAGCAGCTAATAATAGCAATCATTGCCTAGAGTTTGATCGCCGAACAAAGGTTTTGGTAGTAGCTGCTTACTCATAGATCTCAAAGCTGAAAGGAGAATTCTCAGAGATGAAAAGACTAATCACTCAAGTCCTAAAAGGTCAATATCAGAAACAGGCTAGTGTTTTGGATGCTTCTGAAGTTAATTGCTTTGCGATTCAAGAACTGAACACTGGTGAAGTTGAAAAGGAAGTGAGTTACATCAATGCTCAAGGTTAAAAGGTGTACAATTAAGGGTATACTCAAGGTTTTAACAAGACTCATCCAAACTTTTCTTGGAGAAGCACTAATGTTGAGAACCCCCAAGATCAACATTACCCTCAACAGCAAAAGTCCTTTGTGCCAAATTCTAATTCAGGCGGTTTTCTACNCAACAAGCCCAACCTCAACCAAGTAATTCAGTTGAGATGATGTTTAAGCAACTGCTGGAAGGACAACAACAGTTCCAAACATTGATCCAACGAGAAGTGAAGGAGCTAAATCAAAAGTTTGATGCTTTATCTGTGAAGCAATTGGATGTGCAAGTTGCTCAGACTTCTGAAGCTGTGAAAAGACAAGC
>OVBE01001780.1:0-34166 GCA_900406425.1 Iberis pinnata | reverse complement strand
GGTAGGATAAGAGCTATGGGTAGAGGGATGACTATGTCTAAGGTAGTCTGCCTTCAGATGAATAACAAATGTATAGAAGATATGAAAGAAAAACAGTGTCACTTACTTAAGAAAGTGAATGAGTTACAAGAAGAGCTTTCACTATTGAAGGGACAGGTTAACGAAAGCTAAATATAATAATAATGTTTAATATAAGTGTTCTTCTTTATAATTGTTCTAAATTTGGTTTTAATATAGCAGAAACCATAAGGTGAAGTAGGAGAAAATTCAGTAGCAAGAGTAAAAATTGATTTATTTTTTCAATCATAATCATATACATTTTTTGTTACTTACAGAGTTGACTTTGCTTTTATATTTGTGAGAGTGTAAACAAGAAACTACAAACTAAGTGTGTGTTGTTTGATTGGTGGGGGAGATGAGTCAATAGTTGATGAGGGGCTTTTTCTGTAATTTGATCCAAAAGAGTTGGTGAATAACATTCCTTTAAGTCCAGAATCAGTTAAGGTTTTGGTCGAGTCTGCTTCCATAAAAGAAGCATTTTTTTGGAGACCTACAGCCAACATGTGCACAATTGAGCAAGCTATTGGGGAAATGATTGTGTGGCCTGAAAATAAGTGGTTGATTGCAGAAACAGAAGAAGATGCAATTATGGTAAATACTGATAACTTACTTTTTCAATTATTGTATTAAGTAATGTTTTGTAATCGTAATTTTAAATTAATACAGAGTCCCTCCAAATATGCTATGAATAAGTGCAAACTTTTGGAGTGGAACACACGAAGTGAGGAAGTGGTTGCTGAAGGTCGTTGGCAGTGTAAAGAACCAAATTCAGTGGTTAATGGTATTCCTCTAGGACCAAATGCAGTGAAGGTCTTTGTGGACGTGGTTGTAAAACCAAACACATTTCTTTGGAGACCATCCGCAGAAGTAACTTGCCTCGAGGAAGCTGCCATGTCTTTTGTAGCTTGGCCTTTGAATAGAGTTGTCTTCGCAGACGACTATATTCGAACAAATGAGACAAATCCTACAAACCAAAAAACAAAAATCAACATCGAAGGTACTTATTTTGTATATGTTATGGTTATTTTTTATTTAGGCAAAATCCATTTTGGTACCTGCTACATTGGATGTGTTAATGTGCTCATCNTTGTGTTCATATTTGCATGTTGCAGGCTTATAATACTGTAGGTAATAACACCATTCCAACAGGTGAGACAACTCCTACGCGTTCAGTTACCAACCATGATATACCATCAGGGTCCCGTTGTCCTCCTCTTAAATGTCCAATGAAATCGAAGAAACCCGCTGTGAATAAAGTAAAACCAACAAGCCAATCAGAACCTCGAAGATCAAAGGTACATCCATTGTGGATGTTATGTTTATAGATTTGTCTTTGAGGTTTATGTGTTAATGTGTTCAACTGTCTGCTTATTGACATTTGCTGGTTTTTGTTTCCTTCAATGATATCCGTTTTTTTGTTGATAATAATGCATGTGTAATAATTATTTATGCATATTTGGACAACGCACTGAAGCTGAAGCTTGGAAGAAAAATCAGAAGTGTAGGATCATTGACATCAATGGAGCGAATGTTGTTGTTGAATGACGTTGGGTAACTGATGATCCAAACATAAATGTTCACTTCGTTCCACTCGGACCTGATGGAGTAAGGGTGTGGATTGATGTGGTGAAGGAAAACGATGCAGTAGTTTGGAAACCAAATGATGAGATAGAGGTTTTGGTAGATGCACTAGGATCTTCTGTTGCTTGGCCTAAAGATAAAGTTGTCCCCTAATTATGGTATGAGTTAAAGACTTATATATTCAATGTTTGGTTCAGTATGTATTGGTTCTCTTATGCAGTACTTTAATGATGTTGGTTCTCTTCATAAACCAAGATTTCATTTGATGGAATGGAATTGAAGTTCAGGTTTCAGTAATCAGAGATAAAATATGGACAATAATAACAGAATAAATGTGTCATAAAAAACAATTCTATCGCATAAAACAACAGCAATAAATATAGAAAAAAGCGTTTATACATTGATATAATAAATAATAAAGTAGCACATAATAAATGATATAAAAACAATGGATATGATAGCAATCATTATCAATGTTATCTTATATTATAGTATACTATAACATTAAATATTACTGCCATTGAAAATAAGAACCTTTTATAGCACATTATACAAAGCTATCATTATACTAATACTACTATAGCATAAATCCAAACGCTATCTTACCTTATAGTATACTATAACGTTTATAAAATACTGCGATAATAGATGAGGACATATTATAGTTAATAATATTAACGCTATTGTTGACAACGATATATTATAACAGAAAATACAAATGCTATTGTTAACGATGATATATTATAACAGAAAATATAAATGTTATCGGAAAAAAGACATTTGATAGCAACCAAACTAAAACGCTATAAATAAATTAGATATAACATAGCAATACATTCAAACGCTATGGTAGTACATTATACGATAACAGTTTTTCGTTAACGCCATAATAAGTAACCGACCTACGATAGCTGGTCCAGTCATAGCGTTTATGGAAACGCTATGAAAGGCCTTTTATAGCGTTAATTGTGTGCTATCAATGAGAATTTTTCTTGTAGTGTTTGTTCCAAATTGAACGTGTGTCATGGATATGAAATTTCTTTGATGAGTTGTTGTTTCTGTTTTATCCTGCTGCAGGTACAACCAGACACTTCTGGAGTAATCGACAACTATAATAATGAAGCAACAAGCTCCCGAAGTTGATGGCGTTCGATAGGGACCCCATAAATCACATTGTATTAAATAAAAAATATTTGAAGAAGTAGTAATACTGATTAGAAAAAGTGATCTTGTGTGCTTTGCTCGATGGAAAATATCACAGACTTTACTAGCAATATCGGAAACAACAGAAACATCTATAGATGAAATAGAAGTAATCACTCTTGAAGAAGGATGTCCCATTCTTTTATGCCATAGATTATAATATTTGGTGTCACGAATTGTGGCAGAAGTAGCAACCTCCATTCGACAAAAGTAGAATGTCCCAGCTTGTGTTTTATCCACTCCAATCATCATCCTCGAAGCGTGATCCTGAAGAAGAAGAAACTTATCAGCCATTTGCACAATACATCTATTAGAACGTAAAAAACTGATTTTAAAATCAGATTGGGTCCCAACTGAACTGTGCCCTCTACCACTGACACTCTTTCACGGCCATCTGCAAGTATAATATGTATTGGTTTCATCTGACCAACATGAGTGAGTAGAGCATAATTCTCTGTAAGATGATGCTAGGCACATGTGTCCGAAATCCAGGGAGAATGAGAAAACATACCAGAAAGTGTCTTCGTTGAAGATGGATTTTTAGCATTCAACAGAGTAACTAAAGTACGCCATTGAGAACCACTAAGACCAACCAATGCATCATGGTCTTTGTTTGTTATAACGTGATTTGCTAGTTCGGTAGATGCAGGCTGAACAACATGAACAACATGTGCAAAACAAGAGCTACGACCATGAGATGGAGTTGAATTGTATCCAGGACGAGGTTGGGATGAAGAATGATATTGAGTGCGGTCTCCCCACCAATCGGGATAGCAGACTTATAGAGATAGAATTTAAATCATAAACTATACTTCAGAGGACATATGCTAAGACAGAATAATAAAATGGTTGTAAAATAATTAAAATAAATGATGTAAATCAGTAATAAAAGGCGTTAGGCATTGGGGAATTCCACAAGTTATCAGGTTTAAAAGCTCAAGTTAACATGCATGATTTTACTTTGAAAATAGTTCTCAACATGAAAGACAACAATAGAATAATTTTCTCTCGAAGTATTAAACCCTATGTTCAAATTACTAAAGAAAATCTCTCTCCGTATTTAGATAATTCAATCAAGATTTAAGTTTATATTCAATTGTTCATAAGCATTCAGGACAATACTCTCGCAAACAAGAACACTTATTCATCTAGACTAGATCATAATTCTAAACCAAATATCTTTGCGTTTATAATTCTAATATCAGTGAACTAGTTAGCTACTCTAATTCATGCATAAAGAAAAAGTCTAGACTAAAAACCTAACAAATTAGATCCTTTATGTTAAATCCTAACATTCAAATCGGGTTTCTCTAGGAAACCCTAAAACCTAATCAGAGAACTACTCAGACATTGAAAAATAAAAAGAAATCAATATCAAAGAAGAACTCATTATAATAAAATAAAAATAGATATTTGAATATAAAATAGGGTTCAGAATCTTCTCCACAAAGGTTCATGATTCGTTTCCCCAGTAAAACTTAGAATAATCAAAGCGCAGCTAAAATAAAACCAAGCCACAAGGCTTATATAGTGTTAAGAAAAAGGAAAAATCATAATTAAATAAAGGATAGCCTTGAGGAACAATTATGCAAAATTTGGAAATCTTCTAAAAATTCTCGGGTGAAGGGATCGATCGGGCACTTTGGAGAATCATAGGGAACTCGATGGGCAATCTTTTTATAGAATTTCAGGAGGTTTTTCCTGATCGGGTACTCAGAGATCGATCGGGCATTCCAAGGGATTTTTTCGTGATTTTCTTCTGCGAGTCAGCTTGACCAGTCTTCAGTAAAATAGCCATAACTTTTGAGCGAACCAATGGATTGAATTCAAATCACGTCCATTTGAAATCTTACTCACGTGGCTATCTTGTGTCAGTTTTTTAGCTAAATCCATCCATGGGAACATCTTAAAACATTGGCAACATTTTGACCCTTCTGCTGGACTCTACAACTACATATGTCAATTTGCATCCGTTTTGTGCATAAATCCGTCTTTTTTGTTTCAGAACGACCCAATTACCTAGAAATATGTGAAAGATACAAAAATGCAAAGAAAACACTCGTATAAAGTTTAATAGAAAACATAAATACTCACTAGATAGCATTAAAACCAAGTAATATCAACTCCCCCCAGACTTAGATCTTTGCTTGTCCTCAAGTAAATCAAGATTAAATCCAGAGATGAGGTTTTGTAAAGGGCCACACAGGAATTCGCAGAATCTCAGAAACTCCAAATTTAGATGTCACAAACTAAAGATACTAATCCTAGACAACCACTGCAAATAGACTGTTTACCACCACATAACTAACAACATGCATTCTACTCTAAATCTCAAGTAAATCAAATTATCATATCATCTCAGCCAGCTCGTTAAATTCATTCAAATACAAATGATGCATTCTAACTTATGGGGTATCGATCACCGCGCTCGAGTATCTCTTCTATCAAAGTGCCCATACCAAGCAGAGCATCAATCGACTTCTGGTCCTGGTCATTTTCCCCCGTTTCTCACTTCTCTTTTCTTTTCTTACTACTCTTTTTATTTCTTCGCATTTCTGCGCTTTTATTTATTTTCTTTTATTTTCTCTTTTTTTAGCAGCCGTTTTTTCTGGGATTGACTACGGATTTCTAGATCTTGCTTTCAATCCTTTTTCTGTATCGTTTTTTAAATTTTCTGAAGGGAGAGAGAGAAATGACCTGGATCATACTCAAAGAACTTCTCGATTTTACAGAGAACTGAAGAGCAAGGTACCTAGATTTTATAGTATACCAACACCAAAATCAAGAGAATTTAAGATCAAATTAAGTCATATTCTTCGTACTTTTGGCTGTTTGGACACCATTATTGGATTTCCTGAGTTTATGCGCCAAGTTGTTTGGGAATTTTGGGCACATCTACCGTCGCAGCGCACCAATCTAACATCAATTTTGGTATGGGTTCGTGGTCACTTTTATGCTTTCTCTACCATCCACATCAACCAGGCTCTAGGAGTCGTTGACCTTGATGATCGTGCTGGTGAAGCGGTTTCCAATGCAATATCTAAAGACTCGGTTGTTGTTGTTTTTTCTCTGATGATGTGGTTACGTCATGGGCAGACCTCAAGATCAGGTCTCTTGCACCTGAGAAGGCAGCATTGTACAAGATTTTCTGCCACAATTGGCTTCCCACGAAGAACACTACGTACATGAGTGCATCTCTAGCATGTCTCATCTATCGCATATTTCGTGGTATTCGCATTGATTTTAGGTGTCTAATTTACCAACAGGTTCTGCATTGAGGGTATGAGCCAGTCAACAAATTCTACCTGCCCTTTCCACAAATAACCATATCAGTAGCACAACTCTTCCCAATGTACTCACTGTGTTCTCCCCCGAAGATCAAGAATAAACAACTTGAGAGTTTGATATTTCGAAGGATCCGATTTTGTATTGAAGTTACATATTGTGAGAGAAGAACATTGTTGAGAAACTAAACCTGAAGATAGTAGTGACTTGACGCCGAGGAGGTCCACGAAATTCTTCATTAAACTGATGTTCAAGAATCCATATGATGGCTCAAACAAAGAGAAACAAAGCGCCCGTCACAACCCACATATCTACAATGAATGGCTTCAAGAATGACCAAGGAACATGATAGGGAAGTAATTGAACCACAACTTCAAAGATATCGATGCAAAAGCCTTTAACACCAAGTGGATTCTTGTCCTTAGAAGCAAAGTTTATGTAGCTTACACGGTTAGGTACTCTGATTTTGAGTGGCTTTCCATTCTCAAGGAAAATCCAACCACGAGGCGGCTTTGTTACATTTCCTAGCCATATGATCTCATTAAGATGTTGGTTTTCAATAGATGTGTTTGAAGATTTACTTTAAAAGATTGTTATTTCAAATGTAAATTACGACAAGATGGGAGTTCCTAAGATTTAGTCGGTTTTCTTGAATATGTTTTTTATTATATAATATTTCCATATTTTTTTGTTTGGATTTTTAATAGTTTAATTCTTATGTTATTTCATTTTAATTATTCGGTTTAAAATAATATGGTTTTTAATCTAATGTTTTATTTAATGGAACCAAAATAATTATGTGCATTAACATTATTTTTAAGTAATGAATTTATTTGTATATTAAAATAAACCTTTGCCCTTAACTACAACTAATAAAGACCAAGCTATAGATTCTAACCGATTTTCACATTAATAAATGTTCAAGTTGCTATATTCATTTATTTGTACATTTACTCATGGATACATTCTTATATCCTCGATGATAGTTATTGAATTGCTCAAGTTGTTACATTAGTTATGTTTAATATTTATTTTGTAATATTTTTGATATTATATATATATATATTATATATATATATATATATATATATATATATATATATCCATGAATTAGTTTTGGAACTCGAGCTAGATATTCCAATATATACTATTATTCTAATTTATTTTAACTATAGTTATTATGGTTGCATTAATTAAGGAATGATTAGATTTCATAGTTATGTTAAGTTCAGTTATGGAAAATATTTGATTTTATATATAGTTATAAAAATGTAAAATTTATAATAAGAAAAAGTTTTCTTTTGGAATATATTATGATTCCAAAATTATTTTATGGTATTTTCCAACCGAAAATTGTTATGTTGAGCTAGATATTCCAGAATATACTATTATTCTAATATATTCAATTATAGTTATTGAAATTTAGTTGAGATTCTGTTAAATATAGTTATAATATATGTGTATCTTTGGGAATAGTTAGGTTTTAAGTTTTGAACAATGTATAAGAAATCTTTAATTATTGTTATATAGATATAATCGTGATCTACTCAATTATTGTTATAGAAAGTTGTTTAATGTTCGGTTTTATATAGTTATTATGGTTGCATTAATTTAGGAATGGTTGAATTTCATAGTTATGTTGAGTTCAGTTATAGAAAATATTTAATTTAATAGTTATCAAAATTTAGATAAGAAAAAGTTTTACATTTTGAATATTATGATTCCAAAATTATTTTATGGTATTTTCCAACCGAAAATTGCCATATACCAAGTTTATATCTTTTAACTACATTTTATAATAATCTTTAGAATCTATATAATATTTGCTCAGAATAATCATAAGATATTGAATGTTAATTGCGAGAAGGTAATTGATTTTATAGTTATGAAAATGTATAATAAAAGTTTCTTATAAGGAAAGTGCTCTTTTTTGAGCTTAGTAGTCGCTGAATAAAACAGAGGGTTTCACCTTCCTTTTTTCAAGCAATCAGTGAAGGAGATTCTTCATTTTTCTCCTATTTCGTGGAATTACAATATTTGTCTTTCCTCTTTTATTCTGTTTATTTCCTAAAGCTTCTTTAACTTACCTTACTTGGTTCACAAGAGAAGAGAGTCGTTGTAGGGTTTTGGTGAAGATAGGTTTGATTCTCCTTACAAGTCTTGAAATCAATACTGGTGTATGAGTGCTATGAATTCTGAACTGGATTCGGCGTTGATGGCTCTCTCTTTGGGAGAAGATAAACCTCTGGTTTTGAAAAGTAAAGGAAAATTTAGTTCATGTGAAAGAAATGTTAATAGCGTGATTGGGAGGTTATTAAACCCGGATGAGCAATCAATGAAATCACTGATTTTTGAATTCCTTAGAGTTTGGGGATTGTATGACAGAGTACGAGGAGTGGCGTTATCCCGTGATAGGTTCCAATTTATATTTCGTTACGAGGAGAAGATCGAGAAAGTTTTGGCTAAGGCTTGGACACAAAATGACTGGTGTGTTGTAGTAGATCGATGGGTTAAAGAACCTCCAGATGACTATCTAACAATGATTCCTTTATGGGTAAGGGTTCGTAATATCCCGGTAAACAACTATACGGCGAAGACTGTAGAAGATATTTGTGACTGCATTGGAAAAGTGGATGAAGTGGCTTTTGATCCTAACCGATCACAAGCAAAAGATTATGTTCGGGTTCGAATCTTCTTTGATGTTAGAAGACCCCTTCGCAAATTCAAAACAATACAGTTAGAAGATGGTTCCATAGACAAGGTGTATTTTGAGTAAGAAAGAGTTCGTAAGAATTGTTTTCATTGCTGTCTCCTCACTCATGAAAAAATGAATGTCCCTTGCTGATGAGGACACATGATAAAAATGAAGAACATGTACAGAAGGAGATTACAACCAACAAAGATAACCCTCACTTGATATTACAACCTGAGGACCCCTTATTTGGAGTGTTAACAGAAAGTCAGGTTGGTATAGATGCAACTATTGGTAGACCTAAGATTAATCGAGAAGTTTTAAATGAAATGAGGCAATACCTTCAAGTACAAGATGCTACAGAACAAAATGCTCGTAAGTTACGTATCCAACAATCATTGGCAGATTTGGAACATAACCCGGTAGGGTAGAAGACTCTGCTAAGATTAGAGAAAGCAACTAAGATTACTTCTAATGTTGAAAAAGACAAAGGGTTAGTGTTCAATCTCGAATCAGCCGTTGAGACAGAGAAATTACTAGCATATTCCATAAGAGCAGGAAACTCTTATCAAGCAAAGCACTTAGCCTCAAGTTTTCCTCAACCTGAAAATATGGCATTTGTTACTGTTTCTACGGGATTTAAGGCAGGGACCTCTGGGTCATCTTCTACCGGGACTAGTTTCAATAAAAAGAAAACAAGGAAACGACCATCATCGTGGACTAGAAAAGAGCAAAAAAGGAATACGAGTATTTCTAATTCTAAGCCAGAACAACCCCAAGATTTACGTGATCTTATATCATCTAAACGCAAATCAGATGGAGAAGAGTGTTCTCCTTCAAAATCACTCAAAACAAACAACATTACGGTGGTCCCGGAGAAGGGATCGCTGCAGCCCCAGTAGGTGTATTGAGTTGGAATTGTCAAGGGTTGGGGAACCCTTGGACAATTTGTCAACTCAAGGAAATGCGTCGTGAGCATTTTCATGAGATCCTTTTCCTCATGGAAACGAAGAATTCAATTGATTTTGTTTCACATGTGTTTTGTTGGTTGGGTTATGATAAATTCAAAACTATAGATCCCGTGGGTCGTAGTGGTGGATTGGCAATAATCTGGAAAGATAGTGTGAAGTTGGAATTTCAGTGTGAAGATAAAAATATTTTGGATATGAAAGTTTTAGAGTTGGATAATGTTTGGTTTCTCACTTGTGTCTACGGGGATCCGGTACACAAGCGGAGAAACAAGGTTTGGGAGAGACTCATGCGAATAGGAGTCAATCGTAGAGAACCGTGGTGTATGATAGGTGATTTTAATGCCATAAGATCGAATGAAGAGAAGCTAGGAGGCCTTCTAGAAGCATCGCTTACTTTAAGGATTTCCGAGATATGCTTATGGCTTGTGATATGCGAGAGTTACATGGTTCTGGTAACAGATACACCTGGGCGGGAAAGAGAAGTGACTTATGGATACAATGTTGTTTGGATAGGTGTTTTGGAAATTATGCCTGGTTTAGATTATTTCCTCTAGCTCATCAATGGTTCCTAGAGAGAATTGGATCCAATCACCGGTCGATGTTAATGAAGGAGAAAGAAACAAGTTTGACTAAGAAGCGTCTCTTTCGTATTGATAAAAGATGGGCAGAGGACCCGATCATGTTTGAAACCATTAAAAAAGCTTGGAATGCTGGTACAAGAAGAAGACTTGATTCAAGTTATAATAGATTTCTAAATTGCAGATTTGAAATATGTAAATGGAAGGGCTCTTCGGACTCCAATTCTAAGATTAAAATCTCATAATTAATAGCAGCCTATGATAAAGAATCAAGTGAAATATCCCCTGATTTTGAGCGAATGAGAAGATTAAAGATGGAACTAGCTATTGCTCTTAGAAGAGAAGAAGAATTTTGGAGACAAAAGAGAAGGGCAAAGTGGTTAAGAAGTGGTGACAAAAACACAAAAATTTTTCATGCTTCGGTTAAAGCGAATCGAGCCAAAAACTCAATAGAAGCTTTAATTGATGATGACGGTACGTTACAAAATTCTGAAACAGGGAAAAGCTTAATTGCTATTGATTATCTTAAGAAGCTTTGTACAACCTCTGAACAAGCTTCACAACACGTATATGACCACATCCTCTCGGGTTTCGATGAGATAGTGTCTCCGACTATGAATGATGAGCTCACGAGAGAAGTTACAGTGGATGAAATTTATCAGGCTGTGTTATCAATTAATAGTGATAGTGCGCCCGGCCATGACGGGCTTACAGCGGGGTTTTTTAAGTCCTATTGGGAGATCGTAAAAGACAAGATAATTCTGGAGGTTCAACGATTTTTTCAAGAAGGTTATTTTCCTAAGGAATGGGGCTTAACACACATATGATTGATACCAAAAGTGAAAAATCCATTGCGAATGAGTGAGCTTAGACCGATCAGTCTCTGCCCGGTAATCTATAAGATCGTCTCAAAGATATTAGTTCACCGTTTGCAACCACTCTTGCACAGTATTATCTCGCCGACTCAAACAGCTTTTGTGGCTTCCAGATTAATATCCGATAATATATCCATAGCACATGAGGTGATCCATGGCTTGCATACTATCCTGGCTTTATCGCAGGAATATATGCTGGTTAAAACTGATATGTCAAAGGCATATAAAAGAGTAGAATGGCATTTCTTAAAGGAAATATTACGTAGGCTGGGTTTTTGTGTACAATGGCGGCAATGGGTGATGCTATGTGTTTCTAATGTTCAATTCTTGGTTTTGGTTAATGGTCAAGCTTACGGTTCTATTACACCGTCACGTGGTTTGCGCCAAGGTGATCCCTTATCACCGTTCTTGTTTGTTTTAGGAACAGAGGCTTTGATTCACATCATTAAAATCGCAGAGATGAATTCATTAATCAGTGGAGTGTATTTTCATTCATCAGGGCCATCTATATCGCACTTACTTTTTGCGGACGATAGTTTATTCATGTGTAAAGCGAATAAACGAGAGCTCTGTTAAATTGCTTTAAGCAATATGAGCTGCTGTCTAGTCAGGTGATTAATAACTCGAAATCACCAATTATGTTCGGTGAGAAAGTTCCTGTTGGATTATCAGATTGGATACAAAATTTCTCAGGGATAGTTAATAGAGGTGGAGGGAACAAATATCTAGGTCTTCCGGAATGTCTAAGTGGCTCTAAACAAATACTGTTACATTTTATAAAAGAGAATTTAGGGAAGAGATTGACGGGCTGGTTTGCAAAATCATTATCTACGGGTGGAAAGGAAATTCTATTAAAATCTGTAGCATTGGCACTCCCGGTATACGCCATAATGTGCTTCAAATTTCCGATTACAATTTGTAAAAATTTGACTAGTGCGATAATGGATTTCTATTGGAACTCGGATGAAGCAAAGCGGAAGATTCATTGGATAAAATGGGAATATTTATCTCTTCCTAAAAACCTGGGAGGTTTAGGTTTTTGGGATTTGAGTGTTTTCAATCAGGCTATTCTAGCTAAGCAGTCATGGAGAATGCTAAATGACCCATTAAGCTTGTTTGCAAAAGTTTTCAAAAGTCGATCGATATTTCCCCTCTGAAACCATTTTAACTGCTGCGGTTGATCAGAAACCTTCCTACATATGGCGCAGCATCCTGTTTGGGAGGGAACTATTACTTAAAGGTCTGGGAAAAACGATTGGAAACGGGAGAGAGACAAGGCTATGGCTAGACAATTGGATTTGGGATCGTAGCCCAAGACGTCCCTTACCTTTGAATATACCAATGAACCTAAATGATACAGTTCAATATTTGATTGATGATCAAAACAGCAGCTGGGACTTGCCTAAGCTACGACAAATGTTGTGTGAGGAAGATATTAATTTGATATGTCAAAGACGCCCAATGGCCAACAGAAGAGATAGTTTTTACTGGTTCTACTCTAAAGATGGTAAATTCTCTGTAAAATCGGCATACAAATTAGGAAGTAGATTAAAGCATAAAGAGATGTATGAGGAAGTCGAATGTCAACCATCCTCAAATCCATTGTATGAAGAATGTTGGCGATGGAAGGGTCATTCGAATATTAAACACTTCCTATGGCGAATTTTAAAAGGTAGTTTAGCTGTTGTACAAAGGCTGAAGTCTCGTGGTATGAGAAGGGTTGATGATTGCTTTCATTGTGGTGAGGAAGAATCTATCAATCATATGCTGTTTACATGTCCTTTTGCTAGGCAAGTGTGGGCGCTTTCTTGTCTCCCTCATGAGGCTGGTGGTTTTAGTTCTTTGATCTATGAGAACATGAATCACCTCCTTACTATGAATCGTAATTGTCGAATACCAGAGGATATGAGAGATGTTGGCCCATGGATCTTGTGGAATATATGGAAGATTCGAAATAAACAGCTATTTGAAAGATCATCTAACTCTACTCTAGACATCATCAATATTGCTTTGAGTTCAAGCAAGCAATGGAAAGCTGCACAATTAGAAAGGATTAATGATTCCCAAGCACAAAGATCATCAGAAGCTGCTCTGATATGGAAAGTACCACCTAATGGAGAGTTAGAGTGTAACTTAAGCTTTTCTTGGTGTAAAGAACGAGCTTTAGCTGGAGCTTCATGGGTCCTTCGAAACTCTGAAGGACATGTCTTGATGCATAGTAGAAGGTCATATTCTAATATCTTTTCACTTTCAGAAGCAAAATTTAAAGGATGGGAATGGGCGGTTCAGAGTATAAACGACTTAAATCAGGAGAAAGTGATATTTTCTTGTTCGTCTTGGGACACAGTTAAAGCGTTGTATAAGCCTAATGACTATCCAGCTCTGTTGGGATTTATATCACCAGTACTAGCAGTCACGGGAAACAAACCCAATTGGTGCATCCAATTCGAAGAGAAAAGATGCAAAATTGGATCTTTCCGAATTGCCTGTAGCGTGACGAAAGAAGGTTGATTTCCTTCATATGTAGCGGCTGGACCCCCGCAATGGTTACAGAATTTCTTCGAGAAAGAGCAACGTCAGGCTCTGTTTTTGGTTTAAAAAGCTCTGTTTTTGAGTAGTTGTTATTTTTCTGTTAAGTAAGGCAGATGGTTCTTTAGCTTTAACTATGTTAAACCGTTTATGGCTCTTATAAAGATTTCTTTTGGGGAAAAAAGGTATAATAATATTGAAGATATTTCGCTTATAGAATATATTTTGATTCTAAAACTATTTTCATGATATTTTCCATCCGTAAATTGTTATGTAACAATTTTATCATTTTTAAATAATCATGAGAATATTCGGTTCAGAATTTATATATATAAATTTGCATCAAATTTTTAATGCGATTTTTGATAAATTAAAAGTTAAAAGTGCTGGTGGTTCAGTACAAAGGTTTAAAGCGTCGGAAACTCATATTTTAGAGGTTTTTATGAGATTTTACCAAAAAATATCTCAAAGTTTCATAATATAATTTTTGGGACCAAATTACCCTTCAGCCGTTTATCATCCTCAAGAAAAGGTCAAAATCTAACCTACCGTCTCTCTCTCCTCTCTCCCCGCAGACAAATAAACAAACTTTGCACATTGCAAACTCATTCATATAAATCATCTTCTTCAATGATGTGTACACAACATAAGATTTTCTACAACAAAATGAATAATCATTCAGATTCCAAACAAAACCCCCAGTTTTGTTTTAGGTTGTTTTCTTTTCTATCGAGTTCGATGGGAAGCAAGTGGCAAAAGGCAAAGCTAGCTTTAGGTCAAAACTTGTGCCTTTACGTTCCTAAAACTCATGAAAACTCTTCTTCTTCTACCTCAAGAAGATCTAACGACGCCGTTTCACGTTCTCCGGTAATGGCTATAAGCCCCACGATACAGACTCCATTAGGTTTTTCATCTCAACACTTTTAAGACTTTTTGAGTTGTGTCTTTATTACAATCATTGGTTTTTTTGGCATAAAGTTTAGGTTTTAATTGGCATAGTGAAGATTTAATTTTTTTGTTGTTGTTGTTGTTGTTGTTGTTGATAATTTTGAAATTGTTTCTTGCAATAAATAAAGATAATGTTGTGAAATTTCGACTTTGGGTCATCGTTGGATCGCCGGAGCTTTGTATGAGTCAAAATTTTTATTTTCTTAAGCAGCATATTCAAATTCTAATCTTTCTTGGAGCTACTAATTAATTTAATTTACATTAAGTTATTAATTATTGTACCTATTTATACTTTGTCATTTAATTTGTTTAGTAGCATTTTTTTTTTATGCCTCACACCCATTTATTTTAGAAATATTTTGAAACGAATAATTAGATGTGCGTTTCCAAAAATAGAAATAATTTGATGTGTTTTTCACTACTATCACCCTTGTTTCTGTCTATCAACTTAAAATCTGTCGATAGATTTTTTCTTTATATATTGATTTACAAGCTTTGAAATTAATTTCTTGAAAACTAGTGAAAGAAAAAAAAAATGTTAATAAACAATGTCTAGAGGCAAATGGGGATGAATAGAAGTCAATGTAGAATGATTAGTGAGACTAAAATTTGGTCTCACCTCCAAAACCGGTTTTAACTTATACTTCAAATCATTATATTTTCAAATAGTTGGTTTCTATTTGTGTGGTCTCTTTCCCTGATTTATAGAGTGCCTTCTGTTTCTTTCACCCTCTTATATTGTTTTTGAGTATATTTCTTTTTCTTGGCATTGTTGAAGAAAGATGAATAATTGGATGTGATGTAATTATCAACTCTCCCAAATGCACTTACCAATACTTTTTTTTTATAATTATTTTGTTGCCTCTTTTTTGCATACAACTTTTCAATAATTGCTGAAAGACTAGATGGTAGATACCCTTCTTAGTGTTGTAAACTTACAATTAGTTATAAGATATCACTACAAGAAAACAGGGTAAAACCGACGGGCATATTTGTCGACTTTCCGTCTATAAAAGAGCTAAATCGACGGATAATCGACGGATATTGTCAGTCGATTATAGGTGGTCGGTTTAAAATATCCGTCGATAATTCGTCGATAAAAATATATATATTGACGGTTTATCAACGGAAATTTTAAAAATATATAAAAAAATCAACGGATTATCGACGGATATTTAAAAAAAATTAAAATATTAAAATTAAAATAAATTTATGAATATATATAAAATTAAAATTAACATTAAAATATTCATAAAAAATTCAAAACATTATAAAAATCCAGAAATTTTAATTATACAAAACGATAACAATATTAATCTACCCCTCATAACGTCTCATGAAATCTTCCATCCTATCTTGTGAAGCCCGCATCGCATCCATCTGAGCCTCCATCTGAGCGTCGCGCTCTGCTTGCAAAGCCTTCATCTTCTCTATCTACTTCGCTTGTGCATCCATTTGCATCTTCATACTATCCATCTCCTCGTTCTTCCTCCTCAACTCCTCATAATGATCCGTTGAAGCTCGGAATCCCGATCCTGGGAAGCAATAAGAAGCAATGTTCCCAACCCCGTAAGTCCGACCCTTGGACTTCTTCTAGTCTGAAATAAGAAAATAATTATTAGTATCAATAATATGCAATAATATATAATTAAATTTAAATATTATTTACCTGAGAAACTACTTCATATACCGTCTCAATGGGGATCTCGCGCTTCCCCCTTGAGATGCCTGCTAGACCGGATCTCCTCGATACGCCTTCTAGAGTTCTCGAGAACCTCCCAAGCCAGCGGGTCCTGAACTTGTTCAGCCGTCTTATTCGTGTGGAGATCTTCTATAATATCAAGGGGTGACGGCTCGTGGCCGATCTTAGCCCGCTGTTCAAGAAATAAAAATTAGATCATACCAGATCACCCTGTCATGTGAAAGAACTCCTAGCACCAGCGTTGCTAGTCGATATCCCCCTACCGTCCCGCTCCCTTTTCCGGTTCTTTGAGTTCTTCTGCGACTTTTTTTGTCTCTTCTTTTTCCGAGTACTCTATGAATAGAGTAAGGAGCTCTCAAGGCATATGTGTGTGCTTATGTCCGGTCTTGTACCAAGTGTCCTTCCACAAATACATGTGGTTAGAGTAAGTCTTCGCCGCTTTAGCCTTGAACTGCATCCGCACTTCAGGGGTCATGGCAGGACTCCAGTTGAATTGTTGCTACATTATTTAAAGATGTAATGTTAGTAATTATAAATGTAAGTTAATATTTAAAAAAATTTCTTATCGCGAAACAGTATAACCAAATGTCTTTATCCTCTGGAGGGAAGTCTGTAAACGTCCCATACGATTTGCGAAGAATACTTTGCATCAGAGACTTGGTGCACTTCGTGATCCCGCTATCTGAAGCCGGAAACCACTTCATTCCATTCACACCACTTGGATCCAAATACAGCAAACGCTCACGTCCCGATTGGACCAATAACAATGTCAGCGTCTGTGGGAGTTGATGGTTTGGACGTGGCAGCTCGGGAGGTATGTCAGATTTCGGCACATGAGTGCCGGGAGGCGTCGAGGAAGACCCTGGTGTAGAGGAAGACCCCGCAACATCCCCGGGGTTGAATTGTCTCGATCCCAAGAAATAAGTGAAAAGACCGTAATTCCTGAAATTACGGTAAAAAGAAAAAATTTAATTTGGAAATTGTTTTTATAACATTAAATATGAATATTATATAACTTTTTATATAATTTATATAATTTTTATATAATTTATATTAATATTTAATATGTAAATTTCATTTACAAAACTTTATAAAAACACAAAATTTCTTAAATTCCATCAAAATTAACAAAATTTCTATAAAAAACCCCTCAAACACAAAACACAAAATTTCTAAAAAACCCTTAAATTCTTAAAAACTTTATAAAAACACAAAATTTCTTAAATTCCTTCAAAATTAACAAAATTTCTAAAAAACCCTTAAAACAAAAAACATAAAACACAAAATTTCTAAAAAACCCTTAAATTCTAAAAAAAACTTTGTAGAAACACAAAATTTCTTAAATTCGATCAAAATTAAGATTCCAAATTTTGTAACTCAAAATTTTTACAAAAATCATTAAATTTCAAAACTTTGTAAAAACCCTAACATTTCTAAATCCATCAAAAGTTTAAAAAAAACATTAAATTCTAAAACTTTCTAAAAACTCTAACACTACTGTTGTGTGCATATCGAATGAAAATACAATCCACTGTTTTAGGTCCGATTTTGACTTTTTCGGAGGTGGTACAACGACTTTTGCAAGGCACACCTACACTTTAAGGTATTTGTACAAAAGTACATCACCTTTCCATAGTTCATATGGCGTTTCCCTGTCATTTTATGCGGTATCTTTTTGAGGATATAGTTCTTTGTAAGCAAAGCTTCCCCCCCCCAGATTTATTGGGGTAACCCAGATTCTTCCAGCATTGCATTAATCATCTCTTTTAGAGTTTGATGTTTGCGTTCTGCAACTCCATTGGATTAAGGTGAATAGAGAGCGGTTGTTTGATGTATGAGTTCATGTAGCTTACAAAATTCGTTAAATAGACCGTCATACTCACCTCCTCTACCACTTCGAACTATTTTAATAGTTTTACCGATCTGATTTTCAACTTTGGTTTTGTACTCTTTGAATTTTGAGAATGTTTCATCTTTGCGTCGTAACAAATACACATAACAATACTTGGTGTGATCGTCTATGAATGTTACAAAGTACTTTTACCACCTCGGGTTGTATAAAGTTCACATCACATAAATTTGTATGTCTTAAACCAAATGGTTTGGTGGTTCGATTTATTTGTTTAGACAGAGTTTTTGTAAGTTTAGCTTGGACGCACACTTCACATTTATTTTTATTTACTTTGCATTTTGAAATAAGGTTGAAGTTCATTAATCTGTGTACTAATTTATAATTCACAAGTCCTAACCTTTCATGCCAAACATCAAAAGACTCAACCAAATAAACAACAAAAATATTATTATTAATTGTTTCGTCAGCAATTACAACATTAGAGTTTGCAATTTTATCAGAACGAAAGACCTTCATTACACACAACTTGACAAGTCCTCTTTTTCATAACCTTTTCCTAAGTACACTCCATTTTTCCTTAGAACCAGCTTGTCAGCTTCAAAGTTGATTTAAAATCCAGCTTTGCTCAGTAGAGATTCTGAAACGAGATTCTTCCTCATGTCCGGCACATGCTTCACATTGTTGAGTGTGGCTCACGAACTGAAGTTAGCTTCAGAACCACTTTGCTGCGACGTGAAACCTTGGACTTCACCGTGTTTCCCATGAACATGTGCTCCTTAGACGTGCTCTTCTGATAGGTAGAAAACATGGTCTGATATGTGCAGATGTGAGTGGTTGCTCTAGTGTCATACCACCACTCCATTGGATTGTCATCCACCATGTTTACCTCATTCACAACGGCAAATATATCTTCCTCAGTAAGGTTTGCTTGAGCCTGTCTGGATTCTTTGGTTTGCTTCGACAAACATCTGCTTTGTGACCATTTTTGCCGCACTAGTTGCACTTATCTTGGAATTTATTCTGAGGAGCTTTACCTTGCTTCTTGAACGATATTGAAGAAGGTTTTAAGGCGTTTTTCGGGTTTGTCAGCTTCCCCCTGCCTTTGTTCTTGTGTTCAGCCACATTAACGGTGTGTTGCTCCACATCTTGAAAGTTGGAGCGATTCCTTTCTTCCATTTGAAGCCGCATGATGACATCAGAAAGCGACATTGGCTTCTTTTTGTGCTTGAAATAGTTCTTGAAACTCAACCAGCGCGGGGGACGTTTCTCGATGAAACAGTTGACAGTGAAGATCTCGCAGATCAACATTCCCTCGACCACTATCTCATGGCACAATAGACTCAGTACATCAACTTGCTTCATGATGGGTTTTGAATCCACCATTTTGAAGTCCAGAAACTTTACCACAACATATTTCTGACAGCCTTCTCCGTCAGACTTGTATTTCTTCTCTAAGGCCATCCAAAGTTCTTTCGACGTGCGTGCTTCCATGGCATAAACATCAAACAACACATTAGTGAGGCGGCCTAGAATCCAACCTCGACACACAAATTCTACATGCTTCCATGAATCAATCGCAACAAGAATGTGGATCCTTTTTTCTGGATGGAACAATCAGCGGATCCTCCTTGAGAAATTTCTCACAATTCATGTTGCTCATGTAGAAGAGCATCTTCTTTTGCCATCTTTTGAAGTTCTTTCTGTCAAAATTGTCAGGCATTAACCCTTGCACCATTGTTGTGGGTAAGTGAGTCAGAAACTGTTCATTTATCCACTGCGATGGCCCAAGGGTTAATGCCGGAAAAGTTCGATGGCAAGAACCTTAAGACGTGGCAGAAGAAGATGCTCTTCTACATGAGCAACATGAACTGTGAGAAATTTCTCAAGGAGGATCCGCCGATTATTCCATTCGGAAACAAGGATCTGCAAATTCTGGTTGTGATTGATGCATGGAAGCATGCAGACTTTGTGTGTCGAGGTTGATTCTAGACCGCCTCACTAATATGTTGCTTGACGTATATGCTAAGGAAGCACACACGTCTAAGGAACTCTAGATGACCTTAAAGAAGAAATACAAGTCTGACGATGCTGGTTGTCAGAAATATGTTGTGGCGAAGTTTTTGGACTTCAAGATGGTTGATTCAAAACCCATCATGGAGCAAGTTGATGCGTTGAGTCTATTGTGCCATGAGAAAGCGGCCGAGGGAATGTCGATCTGCGAGATCATCACTGTCAACTATTTTATTGAGAAACTTCCGCCGAGCTGGTTGAGTTTCAAGAACTATCTCAAGCACAAAAGAACCCAATGCGGCTTTCTGATTTCATCATGCGGCTTCAAATGGAAGAAAGAAATCGCTCCAACTTTCAAGATGTGGAGCAATACCGTTAATGTTGCTGAACACAAGAACAAAGGAAAGCGGAAGCAGAAAAACCCGAAAAACGCTTTGAAACCTTCTCCACATCGTTCAAGAAGCAAGGTAAAGCTCATCAGAAGAAATTCCAAGGGAAGTGCCACAAGTGGGGAACAATGGATTAGAAAGCGGATGTTTGTCGAAGCAAACCGCAAAATCCTGGACAAGCTCAAGAAAACCTTACTAAGGAAGATATATGCGCCGTTGTGAATGAGGTAAAAATGGTGGATGATAATCCAATGGAGTGGTAGTATGACACTAGAGCAACCACTCACATCTGCACAGATCAGACCATGTTTTCTACCTATTAAAAGAGCACATCTAAGGAGAACCTGTTCATGGGAAACACGGCAAAGTCCAAGGTTGTGGGTTGCGGCAAATTTGTTCGAAAGTTGACTTCAAGTCGTGAGCTCACACTCAACAATGTGAATCATGTGTTGGACATGAGGAAGAATCTCATTTCAGGATCTCTGCTGAGCAAAGCTGGATTTGGAATCAACTTTGAAGCTGACAAGCTGGTTCTAAGGAAAAATGGAGTGTACTTAGTAAAAGGTTATGAAAAAGGAGGACTTGTCAAGTTGTTTGTAATGATGGTCCTTCGTCCTGATAAAATTGCAAACTCTAATGTTGTATTTGCTAACAGTTCAATTAATAATAATTATTATGTTGTTTATTTGGTTGAGTCGTTTGATGTTGACTTGGACATGTGAATTATAAATCAATACAAAGACTAATGAACTTAAACCATATTCTGAAATGTAAAGTGAATAAAAATAAATGTGAAGTGTGCGTTCAAGCTAAACACACAAAACTCCGTCTAAACAAGTAAATCGAACCACCGAACGACTTAGTTTAATACATACAGATTTATGTGATCTGAAATTTATACAAACTCAAGGTGGTAAAAAGTACTTTGTAATATTCATAGATGATCACATAGAGTATTGTTATGTGTACTTGTTACGAAGTAAAGATGAAGCGTTCTCAAAATTCAAAGAGTACAAAACGAAGTTGAAAATCAGCTTGGTAAAACTATTAAAATAGTTTGAAGTGATAGAGGAGGTGAGTATGACGGTCCATTTATTGATTTTTGTAAGCAACATGGAATCATACATCAAACAACCGCTACGTATTCACCTGAATCCAATGGAGTTACAGAACGCAAAAAGCAAACTCTAAAAGAGATGATGAATGCAATGCTGCAAGACTCTGGGTTACCCCAGTCAATGTGGGGGGAAGATTTGCTCACAACGAACTATATCCTCAACAAGATACCGCATAAAGTGACAGGACCTTTGAAAAAGGTCATAACTGGACCTAAAATAGTGGATTGTATTTTCATTGGATATGCACACAACAGTAGTGCTTATCGGTTTCTGGTTCACAAATTAGACATACATGAAATCTAAGTAAATATGGTAATGGAATTTCGTAATGCGTGTTTCTTTGAAAACACTTTTCCGTGCAAGGAAAAACAACATCCGAAAAGTACACTTGAAAAAAGAGACACAAATGCGGCGACCACTTCCGGAACTTCACCAAACGAAGTGGCAGTGGTAGATGTAGATAACGGACCTCACCACGGCAAAAGAGTTTGTAAAGAGTAATCTTTTGGCGATGATTTCATGACAGTGTTTCTCAAAGAGAACGAACCACAGAATTATGCCGAAGCCATGTCTATACCCGACGCACCTCGTTGGAAGGAAGCCGTTAAATCTTACGTATGAGATAACCGATCTACTCGGAGGGTCTAAAGCACTAGGGTGTAAATGGATTTTCAAAACCAAACTTAAAACCAATGGCTCGGTCGATAAGTACAAAGCTCGGCTAGTAGTTCAAGGATTCATAAGAAAAAAGAAGGTTTGGATTTCTTCGACACATATTCTCCTGTAACACGAATAAATTCTATTCGAACGTTGGTTAGTATCGCTTCTTTGAGAGGCCTCAAAATACATCAGATGGATGTAAAAACAAATTTTCTAAATGGCGACTTAGAAGAGGAGATCTATATTAAACAACCTAAAGGGTTTGTTGTTCCAAAACAAGAACACAAAGTGTGTCAACTTGTTAAATCGTTGTATGGACTTAAACAAGCTCCGAAACAATGGCATGAAAATCTGATAATGTAATGATGTCAAACGGTTTCAGCATAAACGAATGTGAAAAATGCATATACATCAAAAATTCTCCATCTGGATATGTTTGTTGTGTTTGTATGTTGATGACATGCTCATTCTTGGAAGCAATAATGATGTGATTTCTCAAACTAAGAATTTACTGCATAATAATTTCGACATGAAGGAAATGGGATTAGCCGATGTCATTACAGGAATTAAAATTCACAGACATGATAGCGGACTCGTTCTATCCCAATCACATTATGCTGAAAAGATCCTTGTTAGGTTTAAAACCTACTCAAATGGAACCGCTAAAACTCTGGTGGATCCTCATATTCACTTGACTAAAATTTCAGGTGATGCAGTATCACAAGTAGAATATGCACGAGTCATCGACAGTCTGATGTACTTAACCAATTGTACTAGACTCGACTTAGTGCATGCAGTAAACGTTCTAATATACTAGTAATCCAAGACATAAACATTAGACAGCTATAACTAGAGTATTGAATTACCTATGTTATACCAAAAACTATGGACTGCACTATGGTAGAGAACCAGGAGTTATAGAAAGCTTTAGTGACGCAAAATGGATTAATGAGTCTAAGAACTCGAAATCCACAAGTGGATATGTCTTTATGTTATGCGGTGCAGCAATTTCCTGGAATTCTGCAAAACAGACAATAATAGCCACATCAACAATGGAATATGAATTCATTGCTCTCGACAGAGCAGCTCAAGAAGCTGAGTGGTTACGAAACTTTGTGGAAGATATTCCATTGTGGGAGAAACCAATGCCGACAATACGTGTACACTGTGATAGTCAATCGGCTATCTCCCGGGCACTGAATACAATGTATAATGGAAAGTTTCATCACATCTGACGACATCATAAAATCATTAGAAATTTGATCTCAACAGGAGTACTCACAATCGATTATATCAAATCTGCCAACAACCTAGCTGTTCCGTTCACTAAAGGTTTGGCAAGAGATCAAATAGTAAAATCGTCAAAAAGAATGGGTTTAAAAGCCTATGACTAACGATGCGATTTGGAGGTAACCCCACCTAGTTGACTAGAGATCTCAGAAATAGGTTCAAAGGGACAACTAATTCAAACCAAATCAAACATTGTGAGAATTGTATCTCTACCCATTTCCTCGGATGATTAAACAGTGATCGACCTGTCATTTTATAAGGATAAGCATTTGGATTTTAATGATTACATAGCTTAAAATATTGAAGTAGGACAGGATAATTCTGAAATAAGCTATTGGTAGATCACCTAGTGAGTGTGAAATGCGGTCGTTTCTAGGAGAATGAAGGAAAGACTATATTCTCTAAGTTCACTCAAGATAATTAGGCATGTTCATGGCCAAAATGAACACCATAGTGAACTAAGTTTTGCGAGAAAATAAAGTTGTGTTGTAGCTATTGTCTAAGTTTACATCAAAATCCGGGAGGTTCAAGACATCATGTTCACCTCCTAGCCAATTAAACTCGATAGTTACCAACTACGAGTGGTTCAAAGCTGAAAAATTGCTACCATCTCAGAAGCAGTTAATTTTTGTTACAATCTCAAAAATATGTATGTCTGGCTAGTCAATTATGCTAGTCTAGTCAGTCAAGTCTTTAAGATTTTATCGAGTCATCATATGTTTAGAGGTCATTTCTATTCATGTAGGGGATTGTTGGAACTTCATTTTTAAACAATTGACTTAATGTCAACTTTCAATGAATATTCCTGCAAGATCGTTGTCCAGAATTAATGGAATATGAGTCCATTGGAAAGCTTGTAACTTGGGCTACAAAATGGAATAATCATTTGTTAAAATTGAAGTCATATTGAATTAGAAATGTATGGTCAAAGGATGATGGTTGAAACATATAAATAGTCAACAAATTCATTTGTCCCACATTGCTTAGAAGAGAAAGTTTCAAGGGGTATATATAGAGTGAACTCATATCATACTCACAAGTGAGTAGGAAAGGGACACTATGCATGATGCAAGTGAGAGACGGGAACCACACGCGCGTGCCGCCGCTGCCTCTCGCCCGGCTCGGCACGTCACGGCATGGTGCGGGCACGGGTCGCAGGTCTCGGGTCGATTGGACGGAAGGTCCATTAAATAAGTTCTTTTTGGGCCAAATTTTTATGAAAAACTTTCGGCCCATTTGCGGCCCAAATTATATTTCTTGGACCAATTTTTTTATTTAACCCGACAAGCCCATTAATGGCCCATTAACCTGAACCGGTACGAATTGATTAGTTGTAAACCGAATAGTTGCAATGGTTCAATTAACTTTCGGTTTATAAAACCGTCTCTTTCTTTTTCCTTTTGTTGTTACAAACAAAAACAGAGAGTTTGGTTTTTTATGCAAGATCAAAATAGAGATTAAAATCGAAACTTCAAATCTTCTATGTTGACATCGTCTTTCCACCGGAAACTTCGACAATCCCTACTGTAAGTGTTTATCTCGAGATTTTACGCTTTTCTTACGTTCGTTTTAATCCGATATTTGAGTATGCTTATTGGATTTGATACCGATTTTATTCTGGGTTTCAAACTCGCTTTTAACCGTCACACTACGGGCGATTATTGAATTAAGGAAAGAGATTTGTTTCTTGACTCTGGTTTATTACAGTTTTTTGATTGAACCCATCTCTGTTCTTAATTCTTTCTTGCGTTTTATATCATTTAACTCGATCCAAATTTTGCATTGCTAACATGCCGATTTTTTTGGCTAAAGGAAGACATGTGGTGTCAATTGAAGTTGATAGACAGAAAATCAGATTACTTGCAGCGGAAGCTACTTCTCACGCTATGGTTTTAGCCGAACAATGGTGTTTTACAGAAGCTGCATATGTTCTAGAGACTTGCCATAAGATACTAATAGATTCTGTATTGGGGCGATCTGGAGACCAATTGTGTATGTCACTGTGCAGTGTTGAGTGAGACGCAAGAGAGAATGACTATCCATCAAGTGTACGAGGCTAGGGGTAGGGCTTACGTTCTTGCGGGTCTAAGCTTCCACTCGTCGCAACGAGCCACAACTAGAGGAGACATGAGCGATAGTACAACCAGCAGTTATCAGACGCAAAGTACGGTGGATATGGTGAATCTTTTAAGAGCCTGCTCTGGCTAGGTCTACTTCCAACTCAACTTATCATCTCCATTAGAATATATGGATTTCTAAAATGAGTTTCTTATGAATAAAAGTCCAAAAATAATTAAAAATAAAAAAATAAGGTAGAATTGATTCTTGTTAGAGGAATTTAAGAAACCTTTTAGAACCCCTATGTGCTAATTCCTATTGGTTGATAAAATAAATTAAAAAAAAAAAAAAATTCACCTCTCTCTCTCTTTTAGTCTTTTAAGAATGGACTTTTGTGTTTTTAATCTCGAGGTAAACTAATACTCCCTCCGTTCCTGAAAGGAGGATGTTTTGGAGTTTTTACGTAGATTAAGAAAAACAATTTTTTCTTTACTTTATGTCTTACTTTTAAAGTGTTTTCACCTAAAACATCATCTATTTAGAAACAAAACTCATTTCTAAAACATCATCCTTTCAGGAACGGAGATAGTATGCATTTTATAGTTTAATTTGTTAATAGAAGAGATTACAACTTCAATTAAGCACCTGGTCAATACTTCACTTAGTTAATTACTTTGTCAACGAAGTATTAATCAAGTGTAATTTGATATAGATTCAGTTTTTTCTTTAAAATTTGGCATGCTCCCCATACAATCAGTAAAATGTGTCTCATTCTCACGCCAAAATGTTGGTTTCTTGACATGTACAAATTTGGACAGTGTAAGATTTTATTATTTGAAAATCCCATGATAATGAAACTATTGATATGTTTAAAACAAATAGAAAAAGAAAAATTGGAACGGATGTGGAATGGACTTTTTGAGTTTCGCCAGCTTGATTTTTTTTATCTCATATTTGTTTCAATTGTTATTATTTATAATGTGTATAATTTAATATTTTAATTTTAATTTTTTTAGAACCCAAAAACAGATTCTACTAATTGAAGATAATTTTAATTAAATGAGTTTAGGGGTTTTAAATGAGTATAATATGTAAAAATATTAATAACAAATTTTAAGAATTTCTAAAGAGTATCTACTGATAGAGGTGCCTTAGTTGCCAAGAAAACCAAAAACTTAAAGTGAAGCTATGGAGGATCATATTAAACCGTAGAACTTACGCTCATTCTTAAAAAATACACATTTTATTTTAGTTCTAAATATATCACACATCCACAATGCAAAAATGTTTTTTTCTCTCAAAAAAATCATAAATTCAAAACAATTTTCAAACTTTAAATTTAAAATTTCAAAATCAAACTAAAAACTAAACCATAAATTATAATTAATGAACCTAAATAAAAAATTAAATTTTTAATTTTAAAATTTTAGTTTTTATCTGNTTTTTTATCTGTGATATTTTTAAATATATATATATATATATATATATATATATATATATATATATATATATGAATAACATTTTTGCAACAATTGAAAGAATGTGATATATTTATCTCATGAACCAATACTTTAAAATAAAAACCAGTTTTGGTAATATTTTATGGAATTTTTTAAATTATTGATAACTATTCGAAAAATAGTATAACAATTGAGTTGCTTTTACAATTAAATTCTATATAAAAAGAATCTATGAATATATGCTTTGGAGAATAAATTGATGTCAGATGACACTTTTTACGTGTAAAAGTAACAAAACAAGGGGTTGGTTAATATGTAGACGATGATAAAAAAAGAAAAAGGTAAAGAGTTATGATGAATGTACGGAATAAATATACTGGAAAGTAAAAGATAGATTAAAACGTGGTACGTACACATGCACAGATCTTTAAAGAGACTGACAAAGATAAAGGAAAAGCTCCTAAAAATGTGAGAAATATATGCTTTTTGGTAATTTTAAAACTTTGCTAATTATAGAGAGACACGGAATTGCATGATTATAACTTCGTGACTCTGTTACAACTTTACTTTATCATCACTTATCCTATTGGTGCCAAAATCTATTCATTATATATATGTTTTTACCAAAAAAAACTATGAATGATAAAATAAAATTTTAGAGCATCTTTAACCTATTACTCTATTTTCTATTCTATTATAGAGTATATTATAGAGTGACTCTAAAATAGAATTGGATTTTGCTTCAACCCATCACTCTATTTTTTACTCTATACTAAAATATTTCAAATAGATTTCAATCTAACATTAAAATTAGTTATCAATTAAATCTTATATTTGTAAAATTTTCAAAATGATCCCAACTATTTTAATTTTTTACGAAAATAATAAAACTTCATAATATTATTTAAATAAAACATGTATATTACATCATAAAATATTAATACATAACAAATTTTTGACTCAATTATTATTATTAGTGAATTTTAAAACAAATGAACAATTAAAATATTTTAAAAATATATTTTATGTAGTTTTATTGTAAATTTGTAAGTTTAAATTATTGTGTTTATTATAACTATTAAATTATTTATTATTTATTTTATTTAATTAACTAAAAACGAAAATATTACTTTAATTAGTAAAAATATGAAAAATATAATAATTAAAAGACCACTTTGTAATTAAAATAGTTCCACTATATAATAGAGTAGAAATTATGATTACTCCATTTATAGAGTGAAAAAGTCAAAATTCTATAATAGAGTGAAAAGTAGAGATGAGTTGTAGAAGATTCCACTCTAAAATAGATTTTTACTCTATAATATAGTTGAATTGGAGATGCTCTAAGTATGCTAACAATTTTTTTATTTTCTTAAACATGTGGCATGCTAATTAATAAAACACATAAATTTTTTCCCCTACAAATATTATTACCTATTAATTACTAATTAACAACTCAAATATCATATTGCAAAATATGTATATATATAACTTGAATTTACATAAATATTTGAAAACATTACTAAAAAGAAAAAAATCCCTATAACATCATATAGCATAAAATGGAGCAAAATACTATTTTCAGTCTCAATTTAATTATTTTTCCTACTATAAAATAATAGAACTTAAAGTAAAACTTTTCTAGCTCTACTATTTTCTCAATTTCAAAATAAGATAATCAATCATTTATTTCAAAAATGGAGTAACCTTTTTAGAAATATTCCATTTTAAAGTAATACTACAAAAATACTTTGTTGGGAGTTACTCCATCTAGGAGATACTAAACTTTGAAACATAAAAGGGAGTCATGTATAATTGATTTTATGAGAACTTATAAATCTAGTTCATAGTATAAATTAAAGAGGAATTCTTTGAAATACCATCAAAAGAAGTTCAAACTACAAAACTACCACACATTCTCAAGAGTTCCAAAAATACCACACAGTCTCAAATGTTTCAAAAATACCACAAACATAAAAATTGAATTTTACGGGTTTTAAATTTAAAATTTTGGGTTGGATTCACTAAATAGAGTTTAGGGTTTAGTTTTAAAGATGGTATGGTTTGGTTTTAGGGTTTTATGGTTTAAATTTGAAGTTTTAAAGTTATTTCAAATTTTGTGATATTTTTGGAATAAAAACATTTTTGTGGTATTTTTCGGGAAAAAATGTGGTAATTTTGGAACTTTTGAAAGTGTTTGGTATTTCTGGAATAAACTAAGTTTTTTGTGGTATTTTGGAAAATTTTTCTAAATTAAATGGGTAAAATTCGATCCTGTATTTTCTTCATTAAAGTTTGACTTCATATATAAAATTATGTTACCCTCACATTATATTAGATTGATTATGGATTAATATGCAAAAAAAAAAGTTAACAAAAACCAGATGTAGAAAAAGATAAAAGAAAACATACAAATATGTTAGTAAGTGTTTCATCATGAAAAATGTAGTGAAGATTACGAATTGAAGAAACACAAACTCGACAGACAGTACTCAAAACATCTAACAAGTTCATAATCACACAATAGGAAAATACTTCTCTTGTCACACCTGAAATTCTATATGCATATCTCTCATTGACCATTATACCTTCTCTATATAGCAAACTGATTCAAATATACCTTTTAAGTTTCTCCATAATATGATCCAACGGCTAAGAAACATTCACATTAAGTGATGAGAATGATCATTAGATGAAGAACCCAAACCAGTCCAATATTGATTAAATTGATTCCCAGTAGATGTCAAACCTGAAACTGATCTGCTTAAATGAGCTTCTTCTGTTTTCACAGGAGCAGCCATTGATGTCTCAATAGAAGATAACCCCATATTGTTTCCTACAATACCTTCGTTAGGGAAAGCATATAATCCCATGGTTCGATCTAACATAGGAAAGTTGCTTGATGATCCAAGAGAATTCATAAAGTTGTTGTTGTTACTTATGACCGGACTTGAAGTGTTAGCTGATCCATGGAAAAACCCTAAATCATTCAAGAAACTTGAACTAGTACTGTTACCATTTCCACCATTAATGGCTGCTAAGTTTAAACCAATACCACCAAGTTGAGTGAGGTTTTGTAGAGTTGGTAAAAACGGAAGTGTGTTACTTGTACTTGGAGTGTTGACCATAGACGTTGACTGCTTGGATGAGGAAGACTTTGATGAACTTCCGGTTTTACTCTTCTTGTTCCTCCGACAGCCACCACCGACGGGGACGTTTCTCAAGGCACCGCCACGTGTCCAGTATCGACGACAGGCTTTGCAGAAGTGACGTGGCTGCGTGAGGTTGTAGTTGTTGAAGTAACAAAACTTGGTATTAGATGAGTCACATCGAGGACACTTTAGGGCTCCCTCTGGCGGCTGAGAGTTCTTAGCTTGCCTTGCTCTTTCAGCAGCCGCAGCCGCAACCGCAGCCGCCGAGCTGTTGAGGGTGGACGGATCAATGGTGGTGGCGGCAGCCGTGGTGTCAACATGGTGGTTAGGGTTAGGGTTTTGTTGAAAGTGGTGAGAGAGTACTTGTTGGTGGCCACTTTCTTGTAGCTGAAGATGATGATGATGATGATGAGGATTACTACTCGAATTTCCAGACTGTAATTAAAAATATTATAATTAAACACAATAATTGAACTCAAATCACATATACTACAAGAAATCAAGAAACTTCAAATTCAGTCTTAATTTGGTCGATTATTAATGATGATTTTTTATTTAATTTCAGAAGAAATTGACCTAGCTAGCTAGTATATATTTGGTCTATTTATAAGGGGATATATGGTAAAGCAAGAAAATATCATTACATGTTATTGAAGTTTGAGAAAAGAGAGTAAAGATGAATGAAGATGAGAATAGGAATATATCTTTTAGAAAAAAATTGAATCAAAATGATTAATATAAGAATCTTTAATCAAAGGGTAATTAAAGAGAGCAAGAAACCACACACACACACACAAAAAAGAGATCAAAATAAGAAACCTGTGGCCAATTAATTGGTGGATCTAAAAAGCTTGAGACGGGTGAGAAAACCATATTGTTCTTCTTTTTTTATCTCTTAATTTGTTCTTCTTTCTTTAATAAAGTTTGGATGGATCCTTTAAAACTCAAAAGAACAAAAATGGTGGGAGAATCATAATAAAATCGAAAGAGAGAGAGAGAGATGTGAAGAGAGCACAGAACCCAAAAGGGAAAGAGAGAAGAAGATGAGCACAAAATTAAAGCGAGAACATATTTGCTTTATTTAAAATTAAGATGGGTCATATTGTTTTTATGCTTTATTTCTTTTCTTTTTCTATATTCCCACTCTCATGCATTATTTGTATATATTTGCGTGCATATATATGTATACATTATATTATTTTTGTTGTGATTCCCTTTTTAGGGTTTGAGTGTGGGGACGTTAGTTTCTTCGCCTATAAGGCTCCGTTTATCGAATAATAACTATATATATCTTCTTCGATTGTGATTTATAACAATAGGGGCATAGAAGCTGAAAATTAAATAATCAAAGAGACAACCAAAAAGCCTTTATTTTGTAGAATTTTAAGTGATGTTGTTTACACAAATTTGAACAAAAGTACTACAAGCTTTTTACATTTATCTTCGCCACTAAGCAAAACAAGTTCTTGAAAACTCCTGATAATTTGGTTTGGTGGTCATTAGGAATTTGAATTTTATTCATTTCCGTGGGGACTGTATATACTAAAATCGGTTAATTAATCTTTTATCAAATGTTCTCAATTTCAGGATCATATTTTTCTTCTTCTTTTTTTAAGGATCTAACACAAATTAACATAATAAAAACCACTTAAAAATTGAACATCTTTTCACAAATGCAAATCACTTTTTGGTTTATATTTTTCCATCAGAAAAGATTTTTGAAAATATTAACTAGTTGTTCTCGTTGAGTTCCAATCAATCAGAGAAAGATGACTTGCGGTGTTATACATCGATACAGGGCCGGTCCTGAGATTTAAAATTTTTGTAAAGGCCGCAATCGACAACGAAAAAATAGGTCGAAGTTGTATAATTTTTTTTTTAAATGGGTTGTTTTCTTAACCAAAATTTTTAAACTAAAAAAAAGGACCGCAAGCTAATGCTTGCTCTGCTTGTACTCAAGAACGGCTCTGCATCGATATTGTGGTAAAAATGAAAAACGAGAAAGGATAAGTTTGTTTATTAATAAACAATGGACACCATTGGAGGTATTATATAGTACGGTGAAAGAATTCAAGGAATGGCATCGCCAATATAAGAGTAATTAACACATGATATATAGCTTTCTGGGTATTCAAGAGAAACTTTTAGTGGATGAGACTATGTAGACTAGCTAGTGTTCACCCACCGCTTATTAATTATATCTATGGTTCTTGAATGGTACGGGTTGAGTCCTTCAATTAAGTACATGATGGAACAATAAGCCTTATGAACTTTCAGGGAATTCCGTCTCTCCATTTGGAATTCCTAAGTTTATTGCGGTCAATAAAGTGTCTTTTAATGGCGGTGTTATTGTTCGTTATTCATTACCAACTCGAAAAAACTTGCAGTGCTAGTTACATAACTAACAAAAATCATATGATCTAGTAGTTGTATCATCGTTGTTGCCTTGTTGTTAGACTAGAGTTCGAATATGGCCACTCGCATAGTAAACACATTTTTTCCTATATATTTATAGAACTTGAGTTACTAGATTAGCCCATTGTGGTCCAGATATTAGGCGCATTAAGACCATTTCCACTAGTATATACCCATATGAGTATTTTTAGATTTCTTTGTTAATATTTTTCACTAATCACACCCACTTAAAACCCTTAAACTTATTTAAACTTGAGTTCTTAAAAAAAACAAGACATTCTATTATACATATTACAAATAATAAAAATTAAAACATACATGAAATAGCATATGAAAAAGAAAAATTTAATATTTTAACGGAAACAAACGAAGTTTGTAATCTTAATATGATCTGAATTTTGGTCATATATGCTCCACCAAATCCATTTTTAGTTGTTCATATTCTAATCTATCCTAAATTTGATTTCGATTAGCTATCATGTTGGCAAAATTTGTAGTCATATACTCGTTGAGTACGTATAATATATCCACTTGTGCATTATGTACATGTACCTAAATTCAAAAAAAATAATTCTTTATGCAGGTGAAGTATTTCCTTGTTTAAATAATATTTATATATGTACTTAAATTCAAGAAAAATCGATAAAACTTTAATTATGCAGCTTAATCTAAAGAATTTGCTTTTAGTTTCTGAAACAAACCAATTGTTTATACTTTATTATAGAACACATTCTCTACATAAACCCACCAAAGAAACGTCATTTCTCCACCGCTCACAGTCGCTTATCCTTCCGACATACAAAACCAAAACGACTTGTGTAATTAATCTACTCTTTTTTTTTTGACACTGAATTAATCTACTCATTTAAACATCAAACAAGACAGTATGTAATATTTTAGTTTTTTTTTCTCAACCAATCACAGTTTGACAAATAAAAAGTTCTGGAAGTTTCATAAATTTGCTAAACAAGAACAGGTTCTAATATATTTTTCATATTATACTTTATTTTAAGATGTTATTCTTAATATACCCACCTAGAAGTCCATTACATCTCCATCTTCATCTCTAATAAGAGTGTCGTTTCCAGAATTCCAATTGATTTAACAAAACAGGATTAGTAATTAAAAAAAGTGGATCTTCTAGCACAAATATAAGTTTTGGTTAGTTTGTGTATATGTTTAACTTTGCATAAAGGGTTCATTATCATATAGATCAGTAATTATGAAAGCACAGTTAAGGTATCTTTGTGGGGGCAAAAGTAGCCTAATCCCTGATTTGTCGTTCTCGCCTTCCTACACTAGTTTTCAATCTACAAATACAAGTTTTATATATATATA